>JAULJZ010176288.1:0-23342 GCA_032270985.1 Heliamphora pulchella
GTAAGTTTGTTTTCTTTGAGTATTGAAGCGAGTGGGTTGAAATCCATTTTAATCCTGAGAATCACATAATTAAAAAACTGTTAATTATGATGAGCAAAATTTTGAATTTATTTTAATTTGGTTCTCTCTACCATTTTAAAAATAAATTCACCAGCAGCTTGGTAACCTGTGAATAGTATGCCACGATGGGTGGACGTCTACCATCCATCATAAGACCAGATAAGTCAATTTCTTTTAATTTTACTATCTAGGCAATTGATTATGCAAAGTAAAATTAAATAGCTGACAAAATTTCGGTTCAGTATATAATAGCAGTGACTCAGATGGCGAGAATACTATTATATACAGCTAATTGTTAACCATCACCTAATCTTAAATCAATCGTTTTGCAATAAACTCTTCAGACGAAGAAGTGATCCACACTAACAATTATCCAAATTATCCATAAAGGAGGTTTGTACTGACGATACACAATTAATCTGTCCGATGGGGAGGAAGATCTTACTGCCAACACGTAAGATTTAATTGCATCGCCTACAAACTAGTGATGGAAACCGCGGGATTTATCGGTGAATAAATTTCCTCTCCTACTTAGATTTTTAAAATATTTTTGAGGGTTATAAAAATTTGTTTAATGAAAATAAATTTATTAATTTCGAAAATCATACGATCTGAAAAAATTAAATATCTTTCTGTGTATACGATTCTAAAAATTCTAATTTATCAAACCATCTTTTTCGTATTTAAATTCGTAACAAATAAAATTTAATAAATGCACAGTTTTTCCTCTAACTTTTCAGCTAAGGTAGTGATTAAAAGCATTTTTTAATTTTATTTTCCGTTCCACATTTTTTGAAAAATAATAATTTATTTCGATTAAATATTTTTATATTTAATTAATTCAAAATCTAGAACTAATTCCCACATTTTTTTTCGAAATATCCGATTTAAAAAAACCATCTTAAACGTGATACTTTGTAAAAAAAAATAAAATATCTAAATTTTTTTTATTTAATTAAATTAATTAATTAAAAAAAATTTAATTTAATTTTTCATTACAAAATATTTTAATTAAAACAGAATTTTTGAATTAATTAAATTAATAAGATAAAAAAATTAATATATTTCATCCACGCAGTTAATAAAAAATTAAATATAAAATAAATAAAAATATTTTAATTTTATGATCCAATTATACCGCTTGCTTGGAAACCGCATTCGTAGGAAACTTATATCCGCACTCACACTGTTTGCTTTTTAGGAAACATTGTTGCTTTGCAATTGCACTGGAGACCGGCGCCTGGCTGCCACAATTTTTGCCGGAATTTGCGCCAAGGAGGAAACTATTTACTTTTGGAATTACGCTGTGTTTGAAAACAGCAGCGCTGTTTTTCTTCTTGGAAACCGTGCGCCTCTTAGATAATCACCGAAACAGTGCTAAATGGGATGCTACTGTTTTGTGATTTGCTCCACCGAACAGTGTATGAAAACACTAATCCAAGCAATCAAACCAATGGAATAGCGCCTGCTGTTTGGTACTGCACTGTTTTTTTTTTTTTTGCTTTTTGGAAACCGCAATAGCTTTTGCTGTTTGGAGATCACAGGCTGTTTGGATGAAAGAAACCGCAGCTTTGCCTTTATGAGGAAAACAACTTCTTTTCTCACAGCTTTTGCGCGGAAACTAGCTTGGTGATAGGCTGCCGCTGCTGTGTGGGAATTGCCGTGTTCCTGTTGTGGGAATTTGTGCTACACTGTGGCGCCCGGCGCTACTTCACTTTTTATTTTATTTTTACTTTTCTTTGCAAAGAACACATCTTTCTCTTTTCTTTTGAAAAAAAATAAAAACCGGCGCCTGCTATTTCTATGTTGATCTGAAGCATTTAATTCCAAGCACTCAAAAAAATTCCAACCAATCCGAAACAGTCTTGGATGGAAAAACACTACTGTGTCACTGTTTGCTTTCTCTTGGGATTGCCGCGGCTGTTTGTGTTCTTCATTCTTCTTTTATTTTTTTTATTTTTTATTTTTTATTTTATAAAATAAAAAAATTAGGAATCGAAAAATAATTATTTTTACATTGATCCTATACCTCCGTAGAATTCACAATCAATTAATCTATCATGGTCAACCTCCGTGAAAAAAAAAATTAAATCATTATTTACGCATTCAATCAAACATGAAAATACAGGATGATTATAAAATCAGGATTTAGAACGCCCGCAAAACAAAGTTAGCACAGTTCTAAATCTATCCGACCATGATAAATCGTAAACAAAAAATAAAACGGTTTTGATACCAATTGTTGGAGGCAATACTGTCATGCTCATTATTTTAAAAACGATTTTCGGTAAAAAATTAACTGGACTGGCAAACGCCGAAACGGACTCCAGATAAAAATTTTGACGAAGAACGATCAAAATAAAACCCGTGCAACCAAAGTTAATTTAGATGGATATCTCTTGTCGATCTAATCTTCAACTACGACTTCATTCTGAGTTGAAACTCCAGTCAGATCTTCTACTGTATTCTCTTACGCGATACTCGAACGTAGTGTGAGTTATGATCTTTCGAGAACTCGTACCGGCAGAACCCCAATGTATTTAAGTCTTGAAAGATAAAAATAATATCATAATAATAATGATATAAAATCATCAAAACTGGTTCAGCCTACCCGTATATATATAAGGTTACAATAAGGACCTAGGGAGTAATTATGAGTTAGACTTCCAGTGGAACACAGACACCTACTAGGGGTTTCTGCAATTATGGAAGGACACAGCGACTTTTGTAATTTTCATAAAATACTGAATTACAGTTCACACTACTAAAGAACTATAATTGCACTCTGACCCATAATTTCAAGAATTTCTTGCATTGAGCTCTTATTATTAAATGCTTACTATTTCTCCCCACGTTAAGATTCCTAATACCCACAAATTAAATTTAATTATTGACAATTTAATTTAATCGGCATATTGATATTTCTTAAACCCTTTTACTTAACTTATTTGACCGCCAGATAATCAAATCCACCTGTAAGGTTTGACCCGATCAAAACTTATAAGTATCCTTAAGGGGGTATCGTCAATCCCGATCCATCGGGACGTGAATTCTGTCAATAATTAATATTTGCTATATAAATAATGCCGCTATCCAACTCACCGGGAATATAGACCCACATAAGATTACACTCTCTAATGAATCAAAACAACGAATATTAAATATATGCAAATTAATAATTATTTCAAGATGAAGAGGATAAATACTCTTCATAATAATCTTGGGGTGTGAATTAATTTATATAGTCAGTACAAAATTAATTACCCCAAATGTTCCGTTCAATACACACAAAGTATACTAGCGTAGAGAGTCGGAACAATAGACGACACTATTATCTGTTCTCCGTAACCAAGACAGGCCTACTAAAACTCTGTGCTACAGTTGTACTATGGTATGTGCATTTTCATCTAAACTGTGAACATAAAACTTATATTCTGCAAGAACTTAAAATCTGATCTTCTGTGCGTAAGCCGTACTTTACACACCCGATTAAATACTATACAAAATATTGAACATCCATGCATAACAAAAAAATAATATACATACATTGCTCATAAAATTTTTTAGAAAATAAAAAATTAATTTTATTAAAATAAAATTAAATACTAAAAACATAGTTTTTAGTATACCAACCCTAACACAATCTTCAGGCCAAAAGAAAAAGTACAAGGCTATCATGCTAACATCTAAATGAATAAATGTGGATAAAAGTGGCGGACAATCGATTCGCGTTCCCAGGTTGCATCGGTGATGTTGTAGCAGCGCCACTGCACCTCCACGTGCCAGACGTTATTCGGGCCCCATCTGTACTCTGTTAGTTATGGCGATCGGAATCTCTTGATACGTCTCAGGGTCGTCAAAGTTGATGGCCGGATTATGAAAATTGATGATTCCTCTCTCATTTGTCGGCCTCTGATACTGCATCCATCCTATGGTCAACATATCTCCCAGTCGCGTCTTAAATCCAGGAGGAAAGTCTAAGCAATAGAGTCTTCAGCTGCATTTTTCGGTCACACGTACTAGTCCTAGGTAGCACAGAAAAGCCTCCAATTTTCTCCACATGCACATGTGCTCTGGACAGATCCTGGCGTACACGCGATCCCCCACATAGAAGCCTTGTCACTCGGGATAACTATAGTAAATGACGGCATCCATTGCTTCGTCTTCATCAAACTCGGGTAGAGGTGCCTCAAGCTGATCGTATGGGAAGTCAACCGCTACTTCTTCTTCTTCTTCTTCTTCGTCATCGTCATCGTCATCGTCATTAGCATCAAAATCTTTCTAGTTCGGTTCTTCGTCTATCTCCATCTCATCACCTTCATCATCGGGGTTGGTCTGCCATTTCTCCGAAAAAACACACGCTAAATGGACGGCGTCAATCGGTTCAGGATCTGAGTCTCTAGGGTAAAGATTTCAAGTTATTAAAATTATAGGTGATAAATTAACAGTACAAACATTCTATAGAATTTCTACGCTACAGAACTCGCAATCTCCCATTTCCCAAGGCCTGAAAGTTCACCAAACCTATGCTTTGATACCAATAGTGCTGCCACGTTCCCCGGGCACATCGGGTCATATGTAACTAAAAATAAGGGACATATTCTAGCCGAACATTCATAGATACATAAGATAGTTACTACATCATTAACAATTCAGAGTTTGTTCAAAATACTTAGTAATTACAGTTATTCAGAAAAATTCAACAAAAGTTACAATATGCCCATGAAAAACTGAACAAAAGATCCAAAAAGTATATGTCCTATGTCTTCAAGTTGCGTCGTTAGGGTTAACCGGCGCCTGCCACTCTCCCTCTTCTTCATAGTCTTCTTCCTCAATGAACACGCCTTCCTCAAAAGGTCTTTCTTCTTCACCTGTGGCACAAATGCCATGAGCCGGAGTCTAGAAGCAAATTTTCTAAACCGTTTAACAAACTCACAACAAAATATCGTACAATACATATCGTATAATATCCAATGAAAATTTAAGAAAAAAGAGAGAGACAACTTATCATTTTCAACAGGACAAGCACATATAAGAACAATGGTGCGAGTGAGTGATGCAAATGAATGCAATGCAGTAGCCCAACCCAACATACTTGGAGGATAATATCATGAATTTCACGTCGAAAATTACATAATAGACTTGATGGTATATTGATCACCTAACCTATCCTAGCCTCGTTGCGAAAGGTAAACGCTCGCCTTGGGTACATACCTCAGCCGTTTTACTCAATGGAAACAACGTGGGGGCGAGTCACCCAATTTTTATTAGCCACCCTTATACGGGTCAACCGTCCCACATTAAGGATTAGGATGCTCGTTAGGCGTCAACCCAAAGTCTAATTAAAGTTAGTGATGAACCCATGGTGCCTAATTCTCCCTTTAATAATTAAAACCTCTGATTTCATTTCAAATATGGCAACTAGGGATGCCTTAGATCCACAACCACTGAATAAATGATTTTCATGTCACCTAACCCAATTTGAAAGATACGAAAGGACTCCAATAACCCAAGATGAAATGTAAGAATGCTCATAATGTGCAATATGTTTCTCGTGTGCAATTATTCATAGCATGGCATACATATAATATGGCATATGGTACAACTTGGTAAATCATCAAGTACAAGCATGCGAAGTATAAACCATAATTTATGTGATATAGAATCAAACCATCGACATGAGTTCATTTCATCAAAAGTATCAATTTCATACACTAATTACTCACCAACTTCATATAAGGTTCACATACTCAAGTTTCATAAGTAACACGCCACTCGTACATTTTGTCAATTTTAGGTAATTGTTAATTGCTAGTTTTAAAGTTGCAACAGCGTTTTAAAGTACTTAGACGTAGATTTAATTTTTAATATTTTAACACCATTTAGATAAAAATATTTTCTACAACTCTCATGTTTGTCACTAAGGTTAGATCCTAAGGCACGGGGGTCATTTATTTTATTTAAGTAAAAACCGTTCAGCATTTTACAGAGAAAAACACAGTAATTGGGCCCCTGTTGGCCACAATTTTGGGAATCAATTCAAGGGCTATATGTCTGAGTTTTGGTGAGATTTTATTTTAAGGTGTTCCCTACAAGTTTCATGTTCTATGCTAGAGCAAGTTGTTTGGAAACAGTTTGAAATTTTGGCCAATTTATAAAAGGGTTCATTCAGCCTAAAAAGGGTCTGCATAATGTGTTTTTAACAAAAAATGCTCAAAAGCTTTGGGGTATCATCCGAGGGTATTTTGGGCTAATATTTTCTCAGTATTTAGTTTAATATGTTAGCTACATTTTTCATGTTTACCACTTTTGGATTTGGATTCTAAAAGTTTAGGTTTTAGGTCTCACAAAAATGTGTGATAGAGAGATCTGTTAGTCACTAAACCTCAATCGTGAATTTGGGGGGTGTTTCGACTTATCAAGACTTCATATTATTGGCTCATTTTTGGTAAACAGAAAGATAAATATGTCCTCTACAAGTTTTATGATTTGATCCAAGCTCGATTCTCACTCTCACTTATGGATTTTAGGTCTGCAACTCAGAGTGGTCATGATCTGACATTCTTTAGCAAAAATGACATCTAGAATTCTATCCAACGAAATCACTTCAAACTAATTTTGTATAAAAGAGAACTCAAATAAATCACTTTAAGATCATTTTTCTACATTTAGTTGTGATGTTTTAAAGTTGGTGGCAGAATCTTGGTAAGTGTAGAAAATCAGGTAACTTAGGGTTTTAATTGTCTAGCTCATACGGTGTCCATTTTTGTTGTGTTTTCCTTGCATGCATGTTATAAACTCACATAAACCAAAACTCCAAAACATGTGTAAGCCATAAAACTAAAAAATATATGCATGCAAACACATGTAAAGCTAGTTCATACATAAACAGCCCATAAACAACTCATACGACGCCTTTTTGAGTTATCAGATGGTTATTTTATGAGAGGTTATCAGATAGTTTTAGGAGATTTGCTTACCTTTTTTGATGCCTAAAATGTTGAGGAAGAAATGGAGTTAGCTTTATTGCCTCCTTCTTGATTCTCTCCTCCTCCTTTCTTCCTTCTCTCTTCTTCTCTCATTCTTCTTTGAAAACACTTAGAAAATTTTGGGACCTCTCTCTCACACTCTCTCAACCAAATGTACATGAAGGGAAAGGGTGTTTGGCATGTTGGTTTTTATAAAAAAATGATAAAGGAGACTTAATTATTGTGTGTAAGAAAGATTTTGAATTTGTTAATTCCCCATTGGTTGCATAAGGTGGTGGCCTCTATTTGAGAAATGCATATCTAATATTTTGCAGGTGGGAGAGCCGGTTGCGGTCTATTTGGGAAGACCAAAAACTGTGTTTGCATTTAATTAGGGTTTAAATTGTATTTTGGTACCGTTTTGTGCAAGAAAATGCATAAAATATTAATTTTATGTATCTTTTTTGTACCTAAACCTACTAAAACCTATTATATTAATATATTTATAATTAATTTAGTCTTTTCATGATTTATCATAATTTTGATAGCAATTAATTAAATAAGTGTAGGCTTTTAAGCTAAATTAAGTTAGTTTGACTATAATTGACTTTTTGACTTATTTATTGTGTAGAGATTTTAAATAATTATTTGTTTGCTTTTGTTGACCTATACTATTATGTTATTATATATATTACTCATATAAAAAAGTATTGAGTTAAAATAATGCTTAATGTATACAACTTTTTCTCATTTTCAAGCTTAAAAAGGTAAAAAGTAGTTTTTTGGGCACATTCTCCTAGGTGGCTGGCCATGCAAGGGTAATTTGGCCATTTTTGTTATTATTTTCTATTTTATTAATTAATTGTATATAAATATATGATCTTGGGTATCCATGTGTCAAATTTTAAATTTTTAGGGCTTTTTACTATATTAGGGGCAAAATAGTTATTTACCTTAATTACGGGAATTTTTTGATTTTTAATTTAATATTTTATGTTATTTACTTAATTTAAGCTGTTTTGAGACTTTTCTGAGTGTTAGGATTTTGCCTCTGACTATTTGGTCTCTTTTAGGGTTTTCGGGTCATACTTATGGTTTCGGGTTACTTGGGGTTTTCCTTGTTCATATAGCGATCTAAGTTCTCATTGTCTATCCGTTGCTAATACTAGAGTTTGAGTCGGGTTGTTACATGTAATATCATTTCTTTAATATTATCCATGGATGTCCTTTATTCGGTACAATATTTAATCTAGTGTGTAGAGTACGGTTTGCACATAGAAGACCAGATTATAGGTTCTTGCAGAATATAAGTTTTTGTTCATAGTTTAGATGAAATTTGACAAGCCATCGGTATGACTATAGCACAGAGTTTTAGTAGGCTGTCTTCGTTACGGGAAACGGATAATAGCGTCACCTATTGTTTCGGCTCGTTGTGCTAGTACACTTTGTATGTATTGAATATAACCATATGGGAGTAATTAATTTTATACTGACCATAGAAATTAATTCACACCCTGAGGTTATTATGAGTCAATAAATTAATTCATATCCCAAGGTTATTATGAGTGCTTATACTTTTAATTCTGAAATAATTATTATTTATATATGCTTAATATTCGTTGTTTTAATTCATTAGAGGGTGAAATATTTTATAGGTCAATAGTCCCAGTGAGTTGGATAACGACATTAATTATATGGTGAATATTAATTATTGATGAAATCCACGTCCTAATTGTTCGGGATTGACGATACCATCTTAAGGAAGCTTATAAGTTTTGACCGGGTCAAACCATACAGGTGGATTTAATTATCCGACAGTCAAATAATTTAAGCGAAAAGGTTTAAGAAATTTTAAAGATGCCAATTAAATTAAATTATCAGTAATTAAATTTAATTAGCGGGTATCAAAAATTTTAACGTGGGGAGATGAGTTAAGCATTTAATAATAGGAGTTTAATGCAATTGTTCTTGAGATTATGGCTAGAAGTGCAGTTATAATTCTTTAGTGGTATGAACTCAAATTTAGTGTTTTATAAAAATTGTAAAAACCGTTGCAAGGTTCTCATAATTGTAAAAATTGTTGAGAGGTTGCATATTTACAGAAATCGCTAGATAGATATTTGAGTCACATTAGAAGTCTATGTCATAATTACTTCACAGGTCCCTATTGTAGCCTATAAATATGTGGATAGGCTGAACCATATTCAGTTGATCTCTTTTAAGACTATGATTGATCTGGTTCTACCGGTATAAGTTTTTGAAGGATCGTAGCCCACACTACGCTCGGGAATACAGTAGAAGGTCTATTCGAAGTCTCAACTCGGAGAATCAAAAGTTCGTAGTTGAAGAAATGACCAAAAGTTATTCATCTAAACTAATTGTGGTGGCACGAGTTTTGATTTTGATTGTTCGACATCAAAAAATTTTATTTGGAGCCTATTTTGGCGATTGCTTGATCAATTTTTGTTTTTTGAAAAATTGTATACAAATAAATGATATTAGCAGTTTGCCTCCAACTCAGTGCGCCGGCGTTGGTTATTCCTGAACGAGGTTTGGGTTACACAGTTTATTGTAATGCTTCGCATGATGGCTTAGGGTGTGTCTTAATGCAGGAGGGTAAGGTGATAGCTTACGGATCTCGACAGTTGAAGACTCATGAACAGAATTATTCGACACATGATTTGGAATTGGCAGTCTTGGTTTTTGCCTTGAAGGCATGGCGACAATATTTGTACGGTGAACACTTCGAGGTTTTCTTAGACCACAAGAGTTTGAAATACTTATTTTTGCAGAAGGACTTAAATCTACTCCAGCGACGGTGGATGGATTTTATGGAGGACTAAGATTTTGACCTTTAGTATCACCTAGGGAAGGCCAATGTCATGGCCAACGCTCTCAGCAAGAGATCTCATGGTTCTTTGGCTTGCATTTCCATACAAGAATGGGACATGCTCGGGAGGTTGTTGAGTTTGATTTGTGTCTCAGGGAGATAGAGGAGGGTGCGACCCTATTTTCAGTAGTTTCTCGACCTATATTGATTGCCCGTGTTCTAGAAGCTCAACAGACAAATAAAAAAGCTCAGATGTTGAGGGGTCGTGTGGCTAGTGGGAAAGACACCATGGGATGGGTTGTGAACCCGAATCTGAGTTTGAGATTGGCAGGGAGAGTGTTTGTGCCAGAGTCGTGCCGTGATGATGTGTTACATGATTTTTATCATTCTTGTCTAGCAGTGCACCTAGGAGGCACCAAGATGTATCATGATTTACGCTGTTAGTTTTAGTGAAAAGGAATGAAGAGGGATGTAGTTCAGTTTGTTTCTCGTTGCTTAACTTGTTAATAAGTGAAGGCAGAACATCAAAGGCTAGTAGGGTTGCTACAGCCGTTGCCAATGTCAGAGTGGAAGTGGGAAAATATCACGATGGATTTTGTAATGGGAGTTCCTAGATCACCTAAGGGGCATGATGCTATTTGGGTTGTAGTTGATAGACTGACGAAGTATGCGCACTTTCTTTCAATTAGTGTGAGGGATTCTATGGACAGGTTGAGTAGGCTGTATGTTAGTGAGATCGCTTGGTTACACGGAGTACCTATATTTATTATTTTCGATCGAGATCTGCACTTTACGTTGCCCTTTTGGCAGAGTCTTCAGATGGCTTTGGGGACGAATTTGCAATTCAGTACGACCTTTCACCCTTAGATGGACGGCCAGTCTGAGCGCACTATACAGATCTTGGAGGGCATGTCGAGAGCTTGTCTGCTTGATTTTTGGGATTCTTGGGTGGATTATTTATAGTTGGAAGAGTTTGCGTATTATAATAGCTATTAGTATAGCATTAGGATGGCGCCTTTCGAGGCTTTGTGTGGCAGGCTATGTAGGTTGCCGATATGTTGGACAGATGCACGAGAGGCAGTAGTGTTAAGACCCGATCTAGTACGAGAAACAATGGAAAAGATTACCATGATTCACCAATCCTTAGTGACGGCTCAAAGTCATCAGAAGAATTACGCCGATTAAAGGAGGAGGCCTTTAGAGTTTGGGGTGGGGGACCATGTATTTTGAAGTTTCTCCACACCGAGGTTTGATGAGATTTGGCCGTAGCAGGAAGTTATCTCCATGCTTTGTTGGACCATTTGAAATTGTGGAGAGGATTTGGGAGCTAGCATACTGTCTGGCTAAGCCTCCTTAGTTGTCATCTGTACATAACGTGTTTCATGTTTTTATACTTCGAAAATACAAGCCTGACCTGCCACACATCTTAGATTGGGCTGAATTGCGAGTGGACGAGGATATATCTTTTGAGGAACGACCTGTGAGAATTTTGGATACGAAAGAACAAGTGTTGAGATGGAGGACTATTGCATACGTAAAGGTTTTATGGCTTTTTCACGGGATTGAGAAAGCTATGTGGGAGCTGGAGTTTGAAGTTCGTGCTACGCATCCAGAGTTGTTTTCTTCTTGACCTCGTAGTGAATTTTGGGAGCTAAATGCCTTAAGTGGGTAAGAGTTGTGAGATTCGATTATTTTTTTATTTTGTAGTATGTATTCTCTACGTGTTGTATATCATTTTGGTTGTTATAGAAAAACATGTTTCGATGTGTTTCATACGTGTATCGACTTAGATATGTATGTTCGTTTCAATTTCTATCCTGTTGGACGCGTGGCAGAAAGTTAGAAAACTTTTTGGAGCAGGACCGCTCGAGCAGTCTGTCTAGCGGGAATTTTATAAGTGATGGCTCAAGCCTTGGTTCTTAGTCCAAAGCTTCTCCTACAAGCTTCACTTTTTACACAAACCAAAACATTTACGTTATCTCTAGTTTTTAGCTTGCTTCGGGCTTGGATCTTGGCTTTACGAGGGTTGATCGGTGTTCTCCTCGCCAAGGCATTCGCCTTCATCCAAGTGGATTTTGGTTTCGGCAACTTGGGTTTTTTGCCAGTGGTTAAAGCTTCGAGTTTTAACTCCTAACGTTAGGATTCTAGACTCTCTTGCATTAAAAACATGTTATATGTGATTATACGCATTTTTATTGCTTTAAAATGCTATGTGTGTTGGGTTTTCATGTTTAAACCTTGTTTTCTTAGGATAAAAGCATGTTTTACTATTCTACAATTTATTACAAAGTTAGTAGATGTGTGTACATGTGATTTTCAAAGAATGAGTTTGAACCCCGAAAAAGAATATGATTTTGTTGCGAAAACATGATTTTTGGTGTTTGGAGCTAACCCTAGGAGTTGAGTCTTGGTTTAAATGACCCGGTGGAGAGGGTGGAAAACATTTTGAAAATATTGGTTGAGTTTCATAGTTGTATGGATGACGTTGCTGTGTGCCCTAGATCTTTGTACATAGCTGTGTGCATACAAATGTTGGAAAATCGTGCTTTGTGCCTTTTTAATGATTCTATAGATGTACCGAAGCAATGTGTATATGTGGGTCTCAGTTGGTCCTCGGTGAAAGTCTGAAAACTTGCGCAAGATAGGTGTTTCGCTCATTCGAGTTAATACCCATAAATGAAGTGTTTGCCCCATTGGGAGGCATTTGTTGTTGTGGTAACGTATAGAACTTGCCGTTACCAAGTGAGTCATTGGATGCCTCGGATCTAGGCTAATGGGTAAGAGTCTATAGTTGATACCTTTGTCCCCAGGGCGACATACTCGGTACATAGGAATCATTGACGGTTGTGGAAATTGGGTTGAAAAATAATGTGTTATTTATGTTTATTCATCTGTTAGATGTTACTGGATTATATGAAAGCTTGTGATTTTGGGGATGAAAAACCATTTTGAGACTTGTGTAGTTGAGTTGTTTATATAATCCTTGATTGCATGTTATGTTTTTAATTCATAATAGTCTATTCTTATTGGGCTTCGGCTCACATTGTTGGATTTAAAACATTTCAGGTGAAAAAGATCATATAGTTTGGTCTTGAGGAGCCCCGGAGGGAGGCAGAAGATAAAACCATTAGTTTTGTTTTACGGTTGTTCATGCCGTTTTTGCTATTAATTCATATAACATTCGTACCATGTTTAGTACTTGAAGGAACATGTTTTGTAAGCTATGAGGCCTTAGTTTTGATGTTTGCATAGTTGTATGACGATGAGAGAGACCATGGGTTGATTGTTGTTTTTCGGGTTTGCATGTTGTAGTTATCGCCTGGTTGGTCTCAATGTTGTAACAAACAATTTTTGATGGATTTTATGTTTAATGTCAAACCATGTATCTTGAGGAGAGTTTTGAACCTTATTTTAGCATGTTTTTGATTACTTGGTTGTTGTCTTAAAGGGTTTCAAAAAGGTTTGAAAATGGTTAAGTGTTGGGAGATAAAATTGGTTTTTGAAAATTTTGGTCCAGAGCCAGACCGCTCGATGGACCGCTTGAGCAGTCTATCGAGCGGTCTAGGTAACTTTAAAAAAAAAATATCTGTTTGTTTAAAAGCTTGGCTCATGGAGACCGTGACCAAGCCTTTTTGGGTTCTTCTTTTACTCAAAATAAACCCTTGAAAGTGCATTTCTCAAAAGTTTTAAATTTGTTTTAAACGTATGTTCTTAAGCTAGTTGGGTTCCGGCAGTTTTGATGGATCTCGGCATCTAAAATGGGTTTTTCATGGGCGGTTCGCGTGACCCAGGATTTGGGGTGTGACACACCCTTTTCAATAAATGAGATTGAATAAAAAATTCACAAGCACTCACTCCTTAAAATGATTTGCTAATAAATGTACAAGAAAGTGAGAGTATTTGGCTGGAGGAGTAAATGTAGCAGTAATTGCTCTATGAAGAATAATAGCTTTCAATGTACTTAATAGAATCGTAATCCAGAAGTTTGAAACTTTGAAATTTACTCATTCTATAGCGCACTGAAGTACATGACCATTGGTGGTTGGTGGAGGCAATTAATGATTCTAAAATTATTACCACTCGCACTTTTAAAATTCGTTGCAGGTGTCGACACAATTCTCTTTGGTATCCACACAAACTGATCGTAACCTTGGTTCTTGGGAAAATGTGTCGACTCAGTGCGTCGTTAGGGTCAATCTTAATTCTACATTTTTCTCACCCACACTGTGGTGTCAACTGATGGTACTTTTGGTGTCGACCATTTCATTACTTCTGTTTTCTAGCTTTAACCTTGGTGTCAACTCATATCAGAGTTGGTCGCGACTCAAGGCTCCATGGTCTGCTCATGTCTTCATTGCTTTCGACTCAGATGAGAGACTTTAGCTACTAGAATTTCGTTGTTGACACTAATCGCCTTTGGTGTCGACTCAGCTAATCAACTTTGGTTACTGGAAAATCGATGTCGATACTTCTTCACTTTGGTGTCAACCCTTCCAATCAGACTTGGCTATTGGAATTTTGGTGTCGACAATTGTCTTCTATGGTGTTGACCCAAGCTACTGGTTTTCGGAGGGTGACTTTGTGTTGACTCATTTGTTCTTGGGTGTCAACACATTTGGGTCAGTGTCTGGGGGACAACTTGAAGTCTTGGTGTCGACTCATTTCTGCATTAGTGTTGATACACTTCGAGTTTCCTGGATGGTATCTAGGTGTCGACTCATGTTGTCGTTGGTGTCGACACTAAAATCCAGAAATCGAAGGATCACTTAGTGCCGACTCATTGCTTCGTTGGTGTTGACACAAGTTGAATCATGTCAAGGTGTAGGAGTGTCGACTCATGCGTGCAATGGTGTTGATTCATCGTGCTCATCCGGCCTTGACTTGGGGTCGACACAGGTTGTAACTAGTGTCAACTGAACTTAGATCCTGGTTCATTATTGGAGGTGTCGACACAATAGATCATTGGTGTCGACACACTTAAGTTTCTGTAATGTCTCAAGCAAAGATGCTAAGGTGTTGACCCTAAAGTTCAATGGTGTCGACACACTTGAGTTTGTCAAGCATGCTTTGCTTGTAGGTGTCAACCAAAAGCCAATTAGTGTCGACACAAAACGTTCTGTTTAAGAACACTAAGTGTAAACCCATTTAGCGCAATGTGTCAGCACAAATGACATAAAGTGTCAACTCATTTGGCATGTAGTGTTGACATTCCTATTTGGAAAACAATTTAATATAATATTTTTAAATCAATTAATTAAAAAATATGAATTAATAAAATCATCAAAATCCATTTAAAATAAAATTGGGCTAACAACCTTCGTTTTTTTTTATGATGACAATATTTTCTAGAAAATATTGAAAAAGATTTTTGACAAGGGTACTCCCTTTTATCTTTATGCCTTTAACAGTATATTCAAACACAACAATATACATTCACTACTTCATGATACTCAATTAATATTGCAACAACAACCACAATATGGCAATCAATCAACAAAAGAAACTTAAAGAACATGATTTCCATATAATCATCCAACAGTGATAGAAAAACTGAAGTTTGCAATTCATAATATAAACAATAATCCTATACAAACAACTGATAATGTTTTTCATAGCCACAAAATCATATACTAATCATTCACAACCATAAAGTGTTTTAAAAAACAACCAACAACATTCACAACACATAAGATAAACAGATAAACAGAAAAGGAATGTATGTTTTTTAGGTACAATTTCTCATTCCAAAAAAAACTTATTTTCTTCTTTTTCTTCTATTCCTTCTTCTTTTCTTCTCTTCTTTCTTCTTTTCTCTTCTCTCTTTTTGTCATCTTCAAAAGAGGGGGATCATAAGTCATCGAATTGCTTCTTCTTTTGCTTCTTGTCCTCAGGTGCCTTCTTTCTCTCAACCGCTCTTCCTTTTGCTACCAGAGATCTCTTAGATGTCTTCTCTTGGGCTTCCAATGCGGCGAGGGTGGCTGCGATGGCCAAGTCAACTTCTCTCTTCAATCGGGCTTCCTTCTCGGCTTTCATTTCCTTGGGCTTGAACTGTTTAGCCCAGGCTTCCTTGATCCATGCCAGGTGCTCATCCATTTTTCTTCAGTTCTCTTGAACCGCAATGACAACTCCGTCATATTCTTTCTGAACTTCTTATAGGACCTGATTGTTGGTAGAGACAATCTTGTTGATGCTGCTGGACATTTTTTGACTGAGATCTTGTTCTGTATCACAGGCATATTGCACCTCTTTTCCTAGACTCTTAGTTTTACTGCTAAGTTTAACTAAACCATCAGTAATAGTGTTAACTCTAGAGCTCAGGTAGAAGATGTTAGCCTCAACCTTCTGATGAAGGGAAGCCAAAGAGGTAGACAAGGAGGAGTGCATGTTTTGCACAAGAGTGGTGAGGGCATCTAGCTGTTGTGAAGAGGGGGTAGAGAATTGTGCAGAGGACGATGCATTATGAGGAGGAGGAGTAGAGGAGGATGGGACAGGGGAGGAGGGATAAATCTAGGACTGTTGGAGGCAAACTGCCAAGATCACTGATTTGTAAACAGTTTTTCAAAAAAATAATACTGGACTGGCAATCGCCAAAACAGGCTCTAGATAAAATTTTTTTGATGCCGAACGATCAAAATAAAAACCCGTGCCACCATATTTAATTTAGATGAATACCCTTTGGTCAATTCTTCAACTATGAACATTGATTTTCCAAGTTAAAGCTCCGGTCAAACCTTCTACTATATTCCCAATGCGATTCTAGAACGTAGTGTGGGTTACGATCCTTCGAGAACTGATACCGGTAGAACCTGGACAACCTTAGTCTTGAAAGACAACTTATGAATTTGGTTCAGCATACCCGTATATTTATAGGGCTACAGTAGGGACCTGTGGGGTAATTATGACATAGACTTTTAGTGTAATCTAGATACCCATCCAGCGGTTTCTGCAAATATGTAAATCTCTCAGCAGTTTATGTAATTTTTATAAAATACTAAATTACAGTTTATACCACTAAAGAACTATAACTGTACTCTTTGCTATAATCTCAAGACTAATTTGCATTGAGCTCTAATTATTA
The DNA here is from genome assembly GCA_032270985.1 of Heliamphora pulchella. Lineage (NCBI taxonomy): Eukaryota > Viridiplantae > Streptophyta > Magnoliopsida > Ericales > Sarraceniaceae > Heliamphora > Heliamphora pulchella. The sequence continues at coordinate 16,937 of JAULJZ010176288.1, forward strand.
AATGCTTAACTCATCTCCCCACGTAATGATTTTTGATACCTACCAATTAAATTTAATTACTGACAATTTAATTTAATTGATATTTTTAAAATTTCTTAAGCCTTCCCACTTAACTTATTTGACTGCTGGATAATTAAATCCACCTGCAAGGTTTGGCCTAGTCAAAATCTATAAGCTTCTTTAAGGGGATATCGTCAATTCCAAATAATCAGGGCATGAATTTCGTCAATAATTAATATTCACCATATAATTAATATTTCTATCCAACTCATCAGAACTATAGACCTATAAAAGATCGCACCCTCTAATGAATCAAAATAACAAATATTAAATATACGTAAATAATAATTATTTTGGGATTAAGATCATAAGCACTCATAATAATCTTGGGGTGTGAATTAATTTATATAGTCAGTATAAAATTAATTATCTCATTGTGATCCTGTTCAATACATACAAAGTGTACTAGCACAGCGAGTCGGAACAATAGACCATACTATTATCTATTTTTTGTAACCAAGACAGGTCTACTAAAACCCTGTGCTACAGTCGTATTGATGGTTTGCCCATTTCCATCTAAACTATGAACAAAAACTTATATTCTACAAGAACCTATAATATGATCTTCTGTGTGCAAGTCGTACTCTACACACTAGATTAAATACTGTATCAAATAAAGAAAAATCATGCATAATCATTAAAGAAATGATATTGTATACATTGCTCATTAGGATACTCATAAAATGGAAAAATAATTGTATTAAAATGAAATTAAATACTAAAACCAAATATAATCCATAGTTTTTAGTATACAATTTGGACAATCTCTCACTTATACTCAAAATCATGCTGCTATACATCTGACTCCCCTGCCCTCTACATGACTATCGAAAGTCTTAGCCAGTAGGCTCTTTGTAAAAGGATCTATAAGGTTGTCTCCTGATGCAATCTTGGTCACAACATCACCCCTCTGTACAACTTGTCGTATTAGGTGATACTTAAACTCATTGTACTTTCCTTTCTTGTGGACTCTTGGCTCTTTCGAGTTTGCAATTGCTTCGCTGTTATCACAATAAAGTGTAATAGCCAACTGAACTGAAGGCACCACATCTAGATCCAATGGAAAGTTCTTGAGTCAAATGGCCTCCTTGGCTGCTTCAGAAGCTATCACGTACTTAGCCTCCATGGTGGAATTAGCAATGCAGGACTGCTTGATACTCCTCCAACTAATAGCTCCACCTCCTAAGGTAAACACATATCCTGAGGTAAACTTACAGGAATCTTTGTCTGACTTAAAATTCGAGTCTGTGTACCCTAAAGGTACTAGACTGTCTGCCTGGTAAACTAACATATAATTCTTAGTCATTTTCAGGTACTTGATGATATTTTTATTGCAGTCCAATGCTCCTGCGTTGGGTTAGACTGATATTTGCTAACCATGCCACCGACAAAGCAGATGTTGGGTCTAGTATAAAGCATAACATACATTAGGTTTCCTATTACTGAAGCATAAGGAACCACATTCATCTTTTCTATCTCATCAGGTGTCTTAGGACACTGATCCTTGAATAGAGTGATTCCATGCCTAAAAGAGAGAAACCCTTTCTTGAAATCTTGTATGCTAAAACGAGCAAAGATATCATCGATATACTTTGCATATGATAAGCCCAACATCTTTTGTTTTTGATCTTACAAAAGTTTGATCCCAAGTATGTGACTGGCTTCTCCCAAGTCTTTCATATCAAACTGCTCAGGTAACTATACTTTTACTGAAGATAACACCCCCACATCGTTTTCGATGAGTAAGATATCATTTACATAAAGTACTAGAAAGACTACTACGCTTCTGTCACGCTTCTATCACGTTTCTTGTACATATAGGACTCATTTGGACTCTGATCAAAATCATAAGATTTTTTGGCTTGATCAAATCGAGTATTCTAAGACCTCGATACCTACTTAAGTCCATAAATAGATCTCTTAAGCTTGCACAACATGTGCTTCTGGCCCTTTACTATGAAACCGTCTGGTTGTACCATATAGATACACTCATCAAGACTTTCGTTAAGAAAAGTTATCTTAACTTCCATTTGCTAAATTTCATAATCGAAATAAGCCGCAATGGATAAGATAATCCAGACAGACTTAAGTATGACTACCGGCGAAAAGGTCTCCTTATAATTGATCATATCTTTTTGAGTGAACCTTTTTATAACAAGTCTAACTTTGAAGATTTTAACCTTCCCATCTGCTCCTCTCTTCCTCTTGTAGATCCACTTATATCCGATGAGTTTTATCCCTTCAGGTGGTACTACAAGTTTCTAGACTTGATTAGAATACATAAATTTCATCTCTGAATTCATAATCTTCTGCCAAAGATTTGCATCTTTATCTTGGAGTGCTTCATTATAGTTACATGATTCGGCATCCAGTTCTGTTGGGATCTTGTCAAAAGACACTCCCAAGAACATATACCGATTGGGTTAATGAACAATCCTCCTACTATGACGAGATAGTACCTGCATCTGTGTACTAGCAGTAACATGCTGTGCGGAATCTGAACTATGTGCACCATTATTCACATGCTCGTCAGGCATGTTAATGGTAGCACCCTGATCATGATCTGCACCTGTCCCGATAATCCTCCCACTACGACAAGACAATGGGATATCAGTGACTTACGGTTCCTCTTCTGTTCTACTAGTATTTTCTCTCATTTCTTCTGAAAAATTTTACTTTTAGACTTGTGATCCATAATATAATTCACTTCCAAGAATCGGATATTGGTACTAACAATGACCTTCTGATCCTTAGGATTATAAAATAGATCACCATTCATTCCCTTGGGATACCCCACAAAGAAATAGGCTTATGTTCTCGATTTCAACTTACCTGCGTTTTCTTTCAGCACATGTGCTAGACACCCCCAATCTGAATATGTCTCAGACTAGGCTTACGTTTGGTTCACAATTCTGTAGGAGTAGAAGGTATTGACTTAGAAGGTACCAAGCTCAGAATATAAGTCGTTGTCTCTAATGCAAGTCCCCAAAATGAATCAGGTAAACCTGAATAACTTATCATTGAGTTTACCATCCCCATAAAAGTCCTATTCCTTCTTCCTGCTACACTATTTTGCTGCGGAATGCCTAGTGTAATCAACTTGGATATAATCCTCTCTAACGATAAGGAGTCCCTAAACTCTCCGAAGAGGTACTCCCACTACGATCATATCGTAGTGATTTGATACTTTTACCAAGACGTTTCTTTGCCTCCGCCTTGAATTCTTTGAATTTTTCAAAATATCTAGACTTACAGTGCATTTGGTAAATGTATCCATACCATGAGTAGTTGTTAATGAAACTGATGAAGTACTCAAAACCACCTCTAGCCCGGATAGTCATAGAACCACACACATCATAATGAATCAGTTCCAACGGTTCTTTAGCTCTATAACCCTTGGCCGATAATGGCCACTTGGTCATTTTTCCCTCTAAATAGGACTCACAGACTTGAAGTGCCTCCACTTCCAATGAACTCAAAGGTCCATCTTTCGCCAATCTATTTATCATTTTTAGATTAATATGACTCAAGTGCAAATGCCAAAGAAATGTTTGGTTCATTAAATAGGAAAACTTTCTTTTATATGATAATTAAATGTGTTATTTAATTCCGTTAGTTGCAGTAGAGGAGAGATATTATATATAACATACAGATCATTCACCAATGTATTAGAACAAATAAAATATTTATTTTAATAACCACAGAGTTATTAAAATGAACAAAATATTTGTCATTTATTAAACTAGAAATCGAAATTAAATTTCTTCTAATTGAAGGTACATAAAGACAATCTTTCAAAATTAAAATTCTTTCTCTACTAAAGTTGAGAGTGACATCTTCTACTACAACTACTGCCACCCTCATATTATTGCCCATATATAGATAAATTTTTCTATCACTGAGTTGCCTATTTTCTGTAACCCTTACAAAAAATTGCAGACATGATTAGTAGCTCCCGTATCTACACACCAAGTACCGGTAGATAATACCGCTAAACATATTTCAACCACTAGCGAACAAAAATTACCTGATTTGTTCTACTTACTGAGAAAAATGGGACACCGCTTTTTCTAATGTCTAAACTAGTTGTAGTGACAGCATTTGCCTCTCGACTTCTTCACGCCAGCTTTTGGCCCCTTATATGCTTTTAGACCTGTGCCTCCCTGTTTCTCAATCTTTTTATTCTTCATGTCTTTCGGCTTAGAGGAAGAACCCCTTTCAGCCACATGCACAGAACTTGAAAACTCTTTGTTTTTCTTGTATTTTGGTACCATTTTGTGTAGAAAAATGAATAAAATATTAATTTTATATATCTTTTTGGTATCTAAACCTACTAAAACCTATTATATTAATGTATTTATAATTAGTTTAGCCTTTCCATGATTTATCATAAATTTTATAGCAATTAATTAAATAAGTGTAGGCTTTTAAGCTAAATTAAGCTAGCTTGATTAAAATTGACTTTTTGATCTATTTATTGTGTAGAGATTTTAAATAATTATTTATTTACTTTTTTTGATCTATATCATTATATTATTATGTATATTACTTGTATAAAAAGTATTAGGTCAAAATAATGCTTAAATTATACACCTTTATCTCATTTTTAACCTTAAAAAAGTAAAAAATAACTTTTTGGACACATGTCCCTAGGTAGCCGGCCATAGAAGGGAAATTTGGTCATTTTTGTTGTTATTTTGTCTTTTATTAATTAATTGTATATAAATATCTAATTTTGGGTGTCCATGTGTTAAATTTTAAGCTTTTAAGACTTTTTTGCTATATTAGGGGCAAAATGGTCATTTTACCCTAATTATGAGAATTTTTAATTTTTAATTTTTAATTTTATGTTATTTACTTAATTTAAGTTGTTCGGAACTTTTCTGAGTATTAGGGCTTTGTCTCTGAATATTCGGTCTTTTAGGATTTTCGGGTCAAATTAAGGTTTTGAGTTAATTAGGGTTTCTTCTATTAATGTAGCGACCTAGGTTCTCATTTGTCTATCCATCGCTAATACTAGAGTTTGAGTCGAGTTGTTACATGATGAGTTTGAAAATATGATTTGGGAAGTCTGGGTTTCAAAATCAGGAGATTGTTTTACAAAGACTTTCTTAGAAATAAAACCATTTAGAAAGGCACTTTTGACATCTATTTGATAAAGTTTAAAATTTTTAAAGTATGCAAAAGTAAGCAACTTCCTGATGGCTTAAAGCCTAATCATAGAAGTAAAATTTTTATCAAAATCGATATCTTCTTTTTGATAATAAGCTTAGGCTATTAATCGAGTTTTGTTCTTAAGAACTACTCTATTTTCATCTATTTTATTTTTAAAACCCATTTTGTACTAATATTGAAGTGATCCTTAGGCCTTGGGACTAAAGTCCAAACTTTGTTTATTTCAAATTGGTTTAGCTCCTCTTGCATAGTCAAGATCAAAAAATTATCGTTTTCAGCTTCCTCAAAATATTTTGGTTTAGTTTGAGAAAGGAATACTAAATTACTACAAACATTATGTAGAGATGTTCTAGTTTTTATACCTTGAGTTGGGTCACCAATAATCAAATCTTTTAGATGACCATGAGCATACCTCCTGTCTTTGGGAAGATCAGAATTTCTCTAGTTTGAGGAACCTATAGCCTATTGTTTTGTATCTTGCTGTTCATTTGTCACTTTCTCTTGATTTGGTTCTTCTTAGTCCTTGAAGAAGATATCTTCAACACCCTTTTCTATGTCAACAATGTTATCTTCACAAAATTTCTTAGAAGAATCGAGGTTAGCCTCATTAAATACAATATGAAATCTTCAATAACTATGGTTCTTTTGTTGAAAACTCTATAGACTTTACTAGATATAGAATAACCTAAGAAAATACCGTCATCAGATTTTACATCGAACTTGTCCAAAAGTTCTTTATTATTGTTTAAAACTATGAGACCCGGTTCTATTTTATTTTTGTAATGTTTATTGGATACGTTGATTATTACTTTAACTATATATTGGACAACATATTTAGATATGTGTTATACATACGGGGGATTGGCTTTGTTTCTTTGTTTGATTTTCACCAAGAGACGGCCGCTTGAGCAGTGACCTATCCACTCGAGCGGGCCTGTGGTAGAGAGTTATGTCAGTGGGAACCGCTCGAGCGGAGCCTTGTCCGCTCGAGTGGATAGCCTGGCGCGAGATTCTTTAAAAACACCTCATGTCTTAAAAATTGAGGCAAAGCTTATCTTAAAAGTTTCCTTTCTCTCTCTACACAAAACCTCTGTCTTCTTTCTAACGTTTTGGTGGGTTTAGGTTTGGTTTTGGTTTTAGGCGATCGGATAGCAGATTCTTATTATCTTTG
>JAULJZ010176298.1:0-23340 GCA_032270985.1 Heliamphora pulchella
ATGGCCAATTCAATTGTAATTGATCCAGCTATTGAAATCTGGATTTCAATGGCCAATGAAATTCACAGATTCCAACACTTTCAAACCTTACCCTAACAAATTTTCAAAAGGTTAATTTTTGATTGATCGGATAAGAAATATAAGATTATTTTACATATTTTACGAGATTATATTTTTTTATTTGTATGTTTGAATTCAACAAAAGATAGAAGGATTGTGTATTCACTGAGATAAGGGATCATCTGTGCTGAAATTAGATTACACTCTTCTATTCCAATGCATTGAGAACATATGGTTGGATATATATGTTCTTAGATTAACACGTCTATAGATTCTCACGTAATCTATCAACTCGATCAATTAAATAGGACCTTGTAGAAAATAATATATTATGTAGCGTGTGGAGCCTAGTTAATTTTGAGGGATTCGACAAATCATGATCCGATTCGTTCTAGAGACGTTACAGCTTTTAAGGATTTTTTTTTCTGTGAGACTTATATAAGTCTATGAGCGCTCTGACTCGATTTCAGATTTTTTTTAGGTATTTTTGTTTGTTGCTTCTATTAGATTTTTGTACCTATGTATCGTATTATCTTATCTCATAATGAAATTGTTGTAATTTCATAGACGTAATCCTACTTTTAAGTAAACCGTGCAAATTTTATGTCTATGTGCAATTTTGTGATATTCTTTTCGTTAGTTATTTTTATATTCTGCCATATAGAACATGCACAAGAATAATATTTCTCATGAATTGGTTACGTGGATCTCCCTCTGCCAGTATTAGCTGCTGCCTCTGCTGATATATGGGTGATGATCATGGTTGGTGGCTCCGATTCTTTCTCTTTTTTGTTTCTTTTGTTTTCTCTCTTTTCTCCCTCCTCCATGTTATCCAATAAATAAAAATAAATAACTTCAAAAAATTGGTATTATGATCAAGTCTTGACACTTAAGAGTTTATTTCTTTTTAAGTTTTAAGTTCGAAACATTTTAGGTGTTATTAATTTTTTTGGTTACTTCATACGAAACTTTGTTTCAATTTTAATTGAGGCACCCACAAGTGGGCAATAGGATTAGTTCTCCATAAATTAGTCGAGAGGTATGCACAAACTAATCCGAACTCTCTGAAATATTAAACAAAAGAATCAAAAGTAATTATTATGCACATGATGAAATAAATTACAGACCAATCAGTGGTGGAGGGAGTTAGTTCTTAGGAACATGTGTCCTCTTCAATTTTGGGTATCCATACTTTCACTCATAAAAAGATTTAGAAAAAAGCTATACTCTTCCAAAATTCTATTAATGTTCCTCCTAAAGTACCCAAATTATGAAAGAATCCACAATTTTTTTTTTCTTTAGAAAAACTTACAACAAAGGGCTTTAGTGCATCAATTTTAAAGGCAACCCAATCATATTTGAGTATTCTAATTTTGATACATGTGTAATTTATGTGTTGAATATTGTTATTGAGCTAAAATTAGTATTCTTAATTTATTTTAATTTTTTTTGCTAGCAATCAGACATTTGATTTATGATAACTAAGGTGGTAAATATTCTAAGATTTTATCATTTATTATATTCTTTATTGCAATCACAGTTAGAAACAACTCATTTTTTAAAAAATAGAGAAGAACTAGTTAGTTATCAAAACTTAACTTTGAGTTAGGGTCTTTGCTCTCTTTTTCTTTTTTTGGGTGTAATCCCAAGAAAGAAGAATCTCATTTAATTAAAGCCATTAATACATAGACAAAATATTAACCTTTTCGATGTTAGTTTTTTCAAAACTTTAATTAAGAAGGATAAAAATTATCCGGAAGTCGCGACCCAAACGAACTCCTCAAGTTGATTGAAACAAAATAAAAACAAAAAAGGCTCCCCTGATGTTAAAGTCCAAATTCCGTCACTGATACTAGTTACAAAAAATAATTTCAGTTATTTGTATGCGTTAATACTCACTGTTTGGATCATTTTATGTCACTAGCCTATGATTTACTTTTTTGTAACAGATGTGAATCTCATCGTCCGTCTAGAGTTTCTCCATTTTTAACCTATTAAGAGGCTTTTTTTTTTTAAGTGAAAAAATAAAATCGTGCATGACCCCATAACACAAAGCGGACAACAACTTCATCCGAGCCCCGACAAACTAATGAACGGTCCCTTTCATTTTTAAATGTGTAGTGGTGGGCTTTTCGTGTTTGTGGTGAATTCGACTTCGTCCGAGGATGATTGCCAATAGTGCAAAAAGCTATTGCTTTTTTTATCTGTACGTACTAGTCGATGGGCATCAGTCTTCTTTGCCATCATCATAAATTGTTTGGAGAGTGGAGAATATATAACCCTTCTCAGTCTTCTTTGCCATCATCATAAATTGTTTGGTTCTTGCTATGAGGATGGAGCTTTTTGCAAAGATTCTTATTAACCATCATCTACTATTATTATAGTAACCCATGTTGTTCATATTCATTATATAAATTGATGTGTGTTGGGTGTACATTTTATATTCTGCGAATTTATATAATTAGAGTTTCATAATTATATGATAGTTCGAGTTTTAGGATTTCATAATTATATGACGACTATAATTTTAGGGTCTTTGCTTATAAAAATGAGTCTTACTATTTTAGTATATTTGTGAAGAGTTGAATTAAATTGGGTAAAGATATAAGAAGTAGAGATTGAAAAAATATCAGGGCACGAGAGTAACCCTTAAACAGAAAAACGGAATTTGTTTCAAGGTTAGGATTGTCGGTATCAAGTTTTTGACTATTTTTATCTCGAAATTGTACACTCTACGGTTATAATGAATTATTTCTTGCACTCGTAGACATAGGTGAATTGTACCGAACCACACAAATTTTTGCGTGATTTTTTTTCTTTGATATGTGCATGATTTTTATTTCTGTTCACGTTGGGAGGTTGGTGTTTAAATCCCAACAATGTGGTGGGCAAATTGGAACTTCTGAAGTTTCATGTAAACGATGACACGCGAAGCATTTGACAAACAAAAATATTTGATGCGTATTAAATGAGTCATTTTTATTTTTTACTTACTCAATAAAGGTATATCCATATTGTTTAACTCGAACTATTTTTTACTACATCATTGAATGAAAATACCACATGATAAGCAATGCCATTGACATGGTGGTCCAAAGCTACCAAATTATTACTCAATGTAGTGGCAGGCAACGAATGCGAAATTTGATTGTGTATATATATATGTACTTGTTTTTTTATTTTTCTATAGTAAGAGAACTTATATAATAATATGAACAATTTAATGAAGTAATTAGGAAAAAGTAATATAAAAACATGAAACGAAGCAAACGAAAGCAAAAAAGAAATGGCAAAAAAATAAGCTGAAAAATAAATTAATTTTGAGCATGTTTTAAGAGCTCCAATGAGATCAGCAAATCAAATTGTAAAAGATTATGCTCTTTGTCTTCAATTTTAACATATTTACCACTTCAATGAAATAGAAAGTAAATTTAAACAGAAAGAGGCAAAATCAAATAGAGAAGCAGGCCATATAGGGAGTTATAGTCGAGTTCATAATATACAATGAGATATATTGTAAAGAGGTAAACTAAATAAAAGATTAATTCTCTCCGGTGTTCGAGGATCAACAACAAGTTTATTTTTGTTTACCTTTGGTGGATTCCTAAGGTTGCCATCGGTGGTTTTCGTTTGCGTAAAGTATTGAAAATTCAATACTTTTAAAAAGTACTGAGCATTTGGTGTGGTGGTAATCAAGTGCGAAGAACGGTGCACGTTGATTCGGCAAACAATGCTTAAGGCGGCTAGGTTGATAATTCGACTAAAATTTATAAGTGGTCTTGTAACTATTCATTGGTACAATATTTGATTTACCTGAACTTGGATTAGTCTCGTGGTTTTTTTATCCAAGTTGGGTTTTTTACGTAAAAAATTGCGAGCCTCTCTTTTGTATGATTGTTTTATTTTTTAATTGCTTGTGATTGCCTAGATCTAAAATAAATTAACGGCTGACGTTATTTTTATTCCGCTACACATAAAATAATTCAAATATTATTATTTTAATTATTTTTTAATGCATATCAGAATAATTTACTCCTTTTTCATATCAAAATGATAGACATACTTACAAAAATGAAAATTAATGCAAATCAAACTATCAAAATAAAACTATTTTCCCAAAAATTATGCTACTAAGTAATACTTGTGAATTATGAGTTCTGCAATAAGTGATGAACTCTATTTTCCCAAGTCAAAGCCTTTTTAATGGTCATTGGTCTATTTGGACAACGACAATTATGTAAATACTTATTGGCTCAAGGGTCAAAATTCCATTTAATATAAGCAAAAGAGTTTTTTCTTTTCACTTTTTCTTAAATAAAATCATATCCATCCAATTAATGAAAATAAAGGTAAAGAAATGTGAAGTTAATAGATATTCTTTAAAATAAATAATAAGAATATCCAATAGATTAAGGGCTTGTTTGGGATAGTTTTTAAGCTTGCTTTTTTAGAACAAAAAAAAATCTGCTTTTAAGCTGTCCTGTTTGGTTTAAAAAAAAAGTTAACTAACTTTTTTTTTCATCTCTTAATCTAAAGTCAAGCCAATACTATAATACTCTTATTTTAAAAAGTCAATCCTACTCACAAAAATATAATAAAAAAAAGTCGTGCTAATATTCCAAACATTATAACTTAAAAGTTAAAAATAATGACATTTTAAACATTTTAATAAAAATTAAAAAAGCTATTATAAAAAATTATCTTAAACAATCTAACTTTTTTATTCTTCTTTTTTCTAAAAAAAACTAAATTTCTTAGAAGTCAAATTCTATTCGACATCCCAAACAGACAATAAGTTGTGAATGTTTATAAAAGTAATACTAACACTTTAACTCGTGCTATGCACAGGATAAAATAAATGTATTTTAATAACATATTAAGTATTTAAATTTTAATTGAGTTATTAAAAAGTAAGATAATATAAATTATACTTGTGAAGAAAATATTGAAAAAGTTATCATAATTTAATAGTATTTAATAATTAATGTTTAAATTTGACTTTGTAAAAATAGTAAAAACAAAAAGATGTACTTACACTTTCTATAATTTATGTTTGATTCTTTTAATTAAAATTATAAATTAAATATTTTAGTGATATTACGATATCGATTAATGAATTAATAATTAATGTAAGAACCAACAATTTATTGACATATTTATTTTTGTATTTAATTAACTTAAAATTCTAGAAAAATTATATTAAGAGTTTAAGGTTTAAAATGCTATTTATGTTTTGCTATAATATATAGTATAAATAAATGAAAGAGACAAATAATAATTCAAATCATGGAATCAGTTTATAGGATTTTTTAAAATGTAATTCAAAATCACTAATAAGGGATAACCAATAGGGTTATTGTAAAATGTTATAAAAAGTAATAACTTAATTAATTTAGTAGGTATAATTTGAATATACAAAATATAATTAATCCCACAAATCATGTGATGGATTAGCCACTAGAATCTTCTTAAGAAAGTTCTTTAAAACTAAAAATAGTGAACAACCAATAGGATAATTTTTAAGAGAAAATTTTGAGAGAATTAGTTTGAGATTTTAGAGCTTCCAGGTGTATGCTTGTAAAAATCCCATTTCCGTTAACATATACTAGTATAAGCCTGGGACTTTAAATTTGTATGAAAATAATTTAGATAAAAGATAAATAATTTGTCAAACAAAAAAAATATATATATATACCTTTTTTAATAAAAATTTATTTTATACATATCACATTAACATTTAATTTCACCTAAATTAGCTTTAATTATATGTTAATTTCAATAAAAATATATTTATTGAGATTAAAAAACAAAAATTACATAAGCGAACACTAAAAGAAAAGAAAAGGCAGTAATATATATTTGAGCAAATTTAACTTAGTATATATAAAATTATCTTCTTTAGCTCTATTTAAAAAATAAATATCATCTCATTTTAAATCTCATTTTATTTTAGAGAATACAAATAGACTAAAGTATATAAATACAGAAAAAATAAATTTGTGAATTTCATCTCATTTTTTAGAACACAAAATAGGCTACAAAAAATATTATAAGTACAAGTTAAACAAATCTAGTCACACTTTTATATTTTGTATTTTTTGTGTTTTATACCATTGTAATAAAAAAAAAGTCACGAAATATATATATTATCGCTATGTAAAATCAAAATGATAAAAAAAGTCAATGCACCTATATACCATTATGCATACAAAATATATATGTGTGTGAAAAATAATAGATAGAGAGATTGAAAGAGATGTTGTGCGTTATTACTATAATAGAGAAGAATAGTACGATAGTCTAAATATGGAGTGTGATAATTAATAGTATTTTTTGAAATAATTTTAATTTCAATTAGTTGTGTGGATTGATCAATTAAACTTTTAAAATATTTTAAATTAATAATTTTAAGAAATAGAAATAAAGGATAATCAATATGATATTCTTTAAACAAAAACAAATAAAAATTCTTAATTTGAGGATATGAAAGTGCCAAAAATAAATTTAAAAAACTTGTGCCACTAAAAAAAGTCTAAATTGCTAATTATTTGCAAAGCACCTAACATTTACTCTTTCTATTTAATTATATTTATTATTCACTTTATTTATCATTTTTTTCTCATTTCGAGTGGTTTTAATAATAATAAAGATTCAAAAGTCAAGATTTTTGAAAAAATATATATATTTTTTATTAGTAAAAGATTATAATTTGTATAAGATTAGATTTTAGCAATTAAAATGTATATATACATTTTGTATTTTGCTTTTAGAATTTTTCGAGAGTTCATACTTAATAAAGTCTATGTTTAAAAATTTAAATTTTCAAAAAATAAAGAGTTATTTAATAATTTCTTATCTATCTTTAAATCTAATTTATAAAAGAAGAATTATATGTAATATAGAATGAGCTAGTATATAAAATTCCTTTAAGTATCATAAAATCTAATCAATAAAATACTTTATAGTTTTGTTCTTAAATTTTTTCAAGAGTTCATACTTAATGAAATCTATGTTTGAAAATTTAAATTTTTTAGAGTTATCCTATAATTTTTTTTATATATCTTTAAATCTAATTTATTAAAGATAAATAATCACACATAATGTGGAATGAGCTAGTGTATAATTTTTTTTAATAGGTTATTATTCTCATAAATCATGGATAGGCTAGCCAATAAAAAATTAGATATTAAAAAGGTAACTAATCCCACTAATTTTGGATTGGATTAGCCAATCGAATTTAGTTTGATAAATCACGGGATTTTTTATCTAATAGAAAAGAAAATTATTCCCAAAAATCATGGGATTTTTAACTTAATAAAATTTCTTTTAAATATTTTTTTTCAAAATCACAAATGTAGGATAGCCAATATGATAATTTTTTAATTTATTTTAAAACTCAAAATTCTAGAAAATTAGAATTTAGGTTTTGGAGCTCCTAGATTCACTAAAACCCCATTTTAGTTAATATATATAGATATAGATATAGATATTTCTATAACAATAATAAATCGGACAAATTATAAAATAAATTATTCCATAGAATCATTTAATATTTTATTTAAAATTATAAATGGAGGTTAACCAAAAGGGTAATGCTTAAAAAATAATTAATTCCATAAAAATCTATCAGAGTAGAATTAAATATGAAAAACCTCTTTTTGTTACTTTTTGTTAATATATATATATATATATATATATATATATATATATTGAATAATTTCAATTTATAAAGATTGATTTGCACTCATCGATATCTCAAATCAGGCCATACAAATGAAAAATAACAATTACACAAACAGAAAATAAACAATCACACAGGACAATAATTTTTACGTGAAAACCCCCAAATCGAGTAAAAACTACGAGATCAAATCAGATCTAAAAAAATCAAACATTAAAAACGAGTTTTAGTTACAAGAAATCTTATAAACCCTGTTGAATTTACAATCTACGATTGTAAGCCTATTTTGCTGAATCTACATATGCCGAACATGCTCGATCGCTATTGAAATCTACCATTAGACTTCAACTGCTGACGAAATCTTTCATTAGATTTTAACTCTTGAGAATCTACGAACTTGTAAAAGTGTGAAAAGACGAAATTTAATAATGTTTTTAAAAAATCTCAAATCTAGGTTTTCATCAAATAATGATTGAACCAATCTCCAAAAGATATCTATCTTTGACGCACAAGGCTCATTTTCTTTTCTCTATTAAATGTCTACATGAGTAACCTCGACAGCCTCTATGTATATTGCCCTTAAAACCCAAAGAGAAAACCTAACACCATAATATTTAGCCCTCGTTTTAATAGCAAAACCCAAGTAGTGTTTTTTAAAAGTGACTCGTGACATCTTTAAAACGATCGAACAGTCTTAACTAGCTCGCAACTTCTCTCTAATTTCTGTATTATTTTTGTTGCATATTTTGTAAACTGCTGCAACATATAAAACTTAATTTTTAAAAAATCTAAGTATTAAAAATATCACAAAATAAAATATAAATATTTTAACACAAATTTACCAAAAACATCAATCCGGAAGCCGATCGGAATATCCTAACATATATTTACTCTGTATATCTAAAAAGGGCATGCCCATGCCCATGCCCATGCCCAGCTGCTTTTCGCCCATGCCCATGTCCAGCTGCTTTTCGTCCACCGTGAAATTTCATTTATGCCCTTTCGAATATCGGGGCGATTTTACTGTTATAAAATTTTAAATTAATTTGTAATTATTATTAATATATTTTAAATTTATTTTAATAATTCGTACCATTGATTCTTTAAAATTTATTGAGAAGATTACTCAAGCAAAAAACTTGATTGATTTCTTATTAATAAATAAATTATTTAAACACGTTTATTTTAAATAAAATAAATAATTTACTCTTAAAATTACGCATACTATTAAAATAATTAATTTAATTTTTTTACAGAAATAATCTTCCTTTTAGAATTACTTTCATTTATGTCAATATATACTTTTATTTAATTTATTATCAATTAAATATATATTTAAATCTAATGCCTTTTTCCGATAAAAAAATACATAAATTACCACATGGGCTGATGAATTTCATTATTCAAATGTCATTATCAGATCGATCAAACACCAATTCAATAGCAACCTCGTCTCCACAATATAGCTCAATACACTAGCACATTCATTCACGTGATATTTTATATTAAGTGGCTGTCGGGATAGTTTTCTGACTTTTAAAAAGTTTAGTTTTTTTAAAAATAAATAAATAAATAAATATGTGAGAGTATTTGTAATAATTTCTTATAGTAGTTTTTTTTTTATTAAAATATCTAAAATATCTTTATTTTTAATTTTTAATTTTTAATTTGTATTATTTGGAATATTGATACTATTTTTTTTATTTTTCGAGTAGGGTTGATTTTTTTATGTAAGAGTATTATAATAATTTTGTTTGAAAAAAAATTAAGGGTGTTTCGAATATGTATTAGTTTTTTTTATTAAATTAAGAAATGAAAAAAAGTTAGCTTTTTTTTTAAAAACTAAATAGTGCAGTTTAAAAGCTGACTTTTTTTGCAAAAATACCAGCTTAAAAGCTAATCCAAACAGGCCCTGAGAATAAATACTTCGAGATACTAATGACATAATATCCCTATTTTTTCAATATTTTTTTATTAAAAAATTATTAAATATTTTTAAAATATCACATTTTATTATTTACATAGTATTCTCAACTCTAAGAGATTGACATTATGGTCACCATTTGGGGCTTGGGAATTTGTTTTCTTCAAGGTCTTCTAAGCGTCATGATGCGGATAATCTATGCGAATTTTTATCTCGGTTTTAATTAGATTTTTCGCTATTAAATAGTTAAATTAATTCTTAAAAATTAATCGAAATGCACGTAAATTAGCTCTAATATACTAAGATATCAAAAAAATTACATAGTATGCTCGTTAAATCAAAAAAATTAACACATATTATGTAAATTGTCATTTCTATCTTAACTAACCAATAAAATTAAACTACCATTATTCTATTTAAAATATTTTTTATACAACATTGAATAATTAATAATACTCTATGGACATGTTTGGTGGTGGAATAAGAAGAGAGTGATGAGACTATTTTAAAATAATCCTATATGAAGTCATGCTTGGAAAACACTTGTAAGGAGGTCAAGAAAAATTGCCCAAACTAACTTAATATCCCATTTGAGGGAATTATCCCAATCACCGGTCGTTGTTTTGTTTCGGAACTATTTTTAATATTTTTGTACATTTAAAAGAATCAATTTTACTAAAATTATGTCAAATTAAATAACATATTATTTATTCTTAAGTTGTCCTATTTTTAATCAAATCCCTTTAATACAAAAAATTCTATAGTAATAATTTAATTTATAATAATTGAAGCACTAATAATTCAATGTCATATTAGGATGCGAGATCAGAAAGTGGAGATGCAACTATTTAAAAGTAGTCTCATATATACCCATATTTTACAACCAGTTAAAATGGGTTCCAGGAGATGAGAAAACCACTCCAACTAGCTTAATACTGCATATTAAGGACTATCCCAATATCATGGGGATTAGGTTGGTTAATTAGGAGATTATTTTGAGTATTTTTATATATAAAAAAATTTAATCATTCTAAAATCATGTCAAATCAAATAACGTACTGTTTATTTTTAAGTTATTTTTCTATTAACCAAACACTATTCGATACTAAAAAATATTATACTAAAAATTCAATCGATAATATTTCAAGCACTAGTAATTAGAACACACTAATTATCTTGTAGAAATAGTTTTTCAACCAAAAGAACACCAAATGCATTAATCATTCAATAAAAATAATCTTTTTAACCAAACAAGCCCTATAAAGAACATTGCATAGTATTGTAGTCGTGTTCAATAATTACCTGTCATGATCCTCATTTCATTGAGGGAAAGAGGGCGGCCCATGAGCCAGGCCAGGGATGTCAGAATCCAAACACTTAGAAAACTCTGTAACATGGAAAATTATTGGACTGGACCAATATATGTATATTTTTTATTTGGGTACACATTATTATGTACATTTTTTTATATGTATCTTATAATTGATTTTGAATATGTACAATTACTTGTTAAAATTAAAATTAAAATAATTAAATGATTGAGTTTATAATGATCATAACTAAAATTAAAATTAAAATAACTAACAATCAATCTTAAATAATGCCTTCTGCAAAAAAAAATATACATGTCTTGCAAAAAAGTATTTCAATATTTAGTTGCGATTCTAAAAATTATAGTTGTGATTGCGGTAGTATTAGTATGAGTGGTAATAGTAAGATCGGGAATGGACCCAAATCCAAAGAGAGCTGTTGATGTTGATGTTGTTGTTGTTGCTGTTGCTGATATGAGCAATCGCTACCTCAAATATTTTTAAAAAAATTATATTAATTTTAAATATATTCATATTTTACAGTTCCGTTCACCTAAGATTTTTGAAAGATATATCCACCTCTATAAGTTTTATATTCTTATAAAAATAAAGATTTAAACACATTTAATTTTAAGATCAAAGATTTATTTTTATTTTTTTAAATTCTGTGTCCAGTCCTAAGTATAAAGTGGTTTGCCAATAGTAGTGGAGGTAGGGCGGTGACAGCATGACCGTGGTGGCAAAAGCGACAGTGGTGATTGTGGTGGTGGTGGTGGTGGTGGTGGTAGTGATGTGATAGTATCATGTCTTATTAGAAACAAAATTATTTTTTCACTTTGAAAATATAAGCTCTCGTTTGGTTTGGTTTTCCGAAAATAGTTTTCGGAAAATTTTTAACTCAGACTTTCGAAAAATTCATTTACTAAAAAATTTGGAAAAAAAGTTTCAAAAAAAGACAAAAAACTGAGTTAAAATTTGAGGGTATTTTGAAAACATGAAAAACATGTTTTCGAAATTTTCTGGTCGCGCGAAGCAAAACATAGTCCTCCAAATTTTCAAAATTATCCGTTGTTCGTCGATCGCGACCTCTCGTTCGTCGTGAAACCTCAGTCACAGCCGCCGTCGTTTGTCGATCGCAACCTCTCGTTCGTTGATGGCGTGTGAAACCTTAGAGAGGATCTCAGTCGACCTCTCAGCCGTCATTCGTCGTCGGTGGCGTGCCATCGTCGTCGCCGGCGGCGGCGTGCCTTGATCGTCGGTGGCTTCGCCGGCGGCACGCCTTCCTGTTTCGATTGCTAGATTTGGGCAAGTTAAGTTTAGGAATAAGTTTTCTAAAAATAATGTACTAAATACAATTTTTCTTTTCAAAATATTAGAAAACTATTTTCTAAATTTATTTTTACAAAACAGTTTTCAAAATAATAATTTTAAAAAACACAACCAAGCTGCCCTAAAAATTCTTATCTTTAAATTAGTTTTTATGTCTCACAAAACTCAAGGCCGATCCTGATCCTGATCCTGATCCTGCCCCACCACGTACAAGTAGAGGAAGTCATTTTCTATAATTTTTTTTACCGCAGAGTTAGATTTACAATAAATTTGAAGTCCTATAAAACTCAACGTCAATCGTACTCCATAACCTACGAGTAGAGAAATTTATTTCTTTAATTCTAACCGTATGCAACTCATTGCAAAGTTAAATCTATAATTTAAAAATTCGTGAATTTTTAATTCAATACCAATTAGTTTTAAAAAATCTAACACTTAGGTTTCTTTGCGAAAATGGGTGAATAGGGTTCGTTTTTATAGATAATTTGGTCAGAATTCCTTTTTGCAGTGAGTTTTTTTTTTCTTTTGCGGTCATTTTTTTTTTAAATCATAATTGAGATTTTTTTTTTTTTTTTTTTACCGACAAATTTTTTTACTTTATTGTTTTATGATTTGCTTTGGGTAAGCAATGGTTATATTTTCGTTTTTATTGGTATTAACGCGGATTTGAGAAGCCACGCCGGATATGATATTTGGGTAAAATTGGTATTCTCTTATGCAGTCTCATCTTACATTGTGGAAATCAAATATGTTTTTAATAGTCTATTAATTTATCATATTATATTTAAATATAAACTTAATTAATTCGACATCATTATTAATCGAATCTTATTTATAATCTTTACATTAATTCTATCTCTTTACTAATTCTACCTCTTTATTAATAATTCCACATAACTTAATGCAAACTTTGTTATAATAGTTTTTCCAAAACTATTTTTTTACAAAATAGATCTTATAAAATTTAGAGAACTATGCGTTATTAGAAAGAAAAATGATGATGAAAAAAAAAGTTAAATTACTTTGGATAATTTATTAAGGGTTGCATTTTTTTCTTTTTTTTCTTTTTTTCTTTTGTTAAAATGTCTAAAATATCATTATATTTATTTTAAAATTACAGTGTTTGAGATATTGTCGTGACTATTTATTTTTTGGAGTACATTGAACTTTTTAAAGTAATAGTATTATAATCATTTTATTCAAAAAATTAGAATGTGTAGGATGTGTATAGTTTTTTTTTTTTTTTAAAAGTCATCGGGATTTAAAAATGCCAAATACTACAGTTTAAAAGCTAAATTTTTTTGTAAAGTAAAATAGATTTTGAGAGATACCAAATAAGTACTAAATATATATAAAAAAATATTTTTTTCTTTTTTTTTTTACTTAACTTTTATGGTTAATTATTTTGTCATATAATTTTTTTAACAATTGGATAAAGCCTTTATTGGGCTGGCCCGTATTATCTAATAAGCGAAGGTAAACAAGGTTCAGATGAGCCAATGCCTCCAGGCCCACCACTGAGTTTTTCTAAATTTTTATTTTTTATTTTAATAATTTTAATAATCTTTAAGTTTCATCCCGTTAGATTATAAGTTTTCTCCTAATTTCATTTAATTTTTAGTTTTAAGTGTCAAGTGATTTTCAATTTCAATAACTCATTAATTTTCAGTTTAAATTGTTGGCTAGTATGTGAAGGGGAGGTGGGTTTCATGATGTGGGCCAGTCAATAGGAGAAAGTGTTGTGAGCTTAAAGGAATTTTATTCAGAATTTTAAAATTTAATCAAAATAGTTTATTATGTTGAATTCATCGAGTAAATAATTTTTATAAAAATTAGGTCAATCAAACATTGTTAACTATATAATCTGAATATATTTGTTTGGTAATTTATTCTCAAAATATTATAAGCTAATGAATTTTTAAAAAAAAAACAAATGTACTTTGATCGCATAGATAATGATATCTTCTCGACCTGATTTTTTACAAAACCTACCTACTCGACAAGTTCAACATAATGAACGATTTTGATTAAATTTTAAATTTTTGAATAAAATACTTTAAAGTTTTCATCAATTTTTCAAATATAAAAAATTGAATAATTAGTTTACACGTCAAAATTATATAAAGTCTAAGAAATTAACATGCATGTATCCATAAATAGTTAATGTCATTTTAAATGTAAATATTTTTATTTTGTTTCTTTTTATAATTGTGTATAATTATGAACATGATTTAAAAGAATTAAAGAAGAGCCAATAAAAATAAGGCATGTGCCTTTTTATAATTAAAAAATTGAATTAGAGTTTTCAACTTCAAAGACTCAATAATGTATTACAATAATATCTGACTAGCATAAACCCGTGCTATACACAGAATTTTAATCAAAAAATAATAAAATATAATTTTAAGATTTTTTTATTGAAACGTATAGAAAATGATAAATTAGCTTTTATCGGACCTTACATAATTACTGCATATAAATTTTTGCCTATAAAACTCTTTAAAAAATTAGTGTATTTAATCATTTTTGTTATAAAGATTATTATACCATTTGATATTTAATCGTATTGTTCCACAATATATGATATATATAAAATGTAGTATTAATAAGAATATTTTTAGATTTAATATTTTTTGAAATAACTATAATCTATGAAAAATTAGTAGTAGTGCTGCAAATATATAATGTTATATTTAAAATTTAATCATTAACATTTTAGTTGATTTTAATGTACAAATATGCGTATTTAAGATAATACATTTATATTACAATATTATTAAATATTCAATAATAATAGGCTATAAGTATTTTAGAATTTATTTATTTTGACCAGTATAGCTCATATTTTGAAAACATATTTTTTTGGAATATATTTTTTGATTCAAATTGCTAAAATGTATACTTGATTTAGCTCAATTGAGAAAAAAAATTTTGAAATAGATTTTTTATAAACCAAATTAAATTAATAGGATATTTACTTGATTTAAAAGTGTTACCTCAAGGAATTTTTAATTATATTTTGATGATTTTTATAATTCATTGTCTTAATTAATTTGATTTTAAAAGATTATATTTAATTATTTTAAAAAAGATAAGTATTGACACTTCATGACAAAATGAGTAAGCATTTTATACCATTTGTACTGACACTTTGCATCAAATAAGTTAATACTCAATATTTTTGTGAAAAACATTTTATGCCGACACTAATTGATAATTAGGTCGACACCTTAAAACAAAACAAGCTCGAAATTCTCAAGTGTGTTGACACCATTGAAATTTAAGGTAGACACATTAACTAATTTACTTAAGATGTTTCAGGAACTCAGATGAGTCGACACCTCTAGTATTGATTTGGGATTCATTTTGAGTCAACAACAAAGTATTTTGAGTCAACACCAAATAATTCTTCGGGTTCTAGACTTCGAGTTTTACATGTCGACACCAAATTTACATGAGTCGTCATCTAAACACCATCTGAAAAATAAAATGAGTTGACATCAAAAGAGAAATGAGTCGACACCAGAGCTACAAGCCTTTTTCTCGACTCCAAGTCAAAAAGGTCGACACCAAAGGTTTTTGAATCGATTCCTTTCGAAAACAAGAGTTTTGGGTCGACATCAAACAAAGTTGAGTTGACTTCAAAACAACTGAGACTGTCTGAGATTTTCTGAGTCGACACCAAACGAAAATGAGTTGACTTTAAAAGTTCTGAGACTGACTGTAATTTCATGAGTTGACACCGCAACGTTTTTGAGTCGACACCGAAGTTCCAGCAGCTATTTTAACAAAATGGGTAGACACCAATGAAGATATGAGTCGACATCAAAATCTCACTTGAAAAACTGAAGAAATGCATGAGATCGACACTAAATGTTTCAAGAGTTGACACCATTGTGTAGGTAAGGTAAATGCAAAAATAAGGTCGACACCAACAAAGAACTGAGTTAACACAATCACTTGAAGAACCAAACCCTAGATATTTTATGTCGACAGAAAAGGATTTTGAGTCGACACCTACAATGAATTTCAAATCTCGCGTTAGTTCCAACAGTAGAATTTCATAGTATTAATTGCCTCCACCAACCCACCAACGGTCATTTACTTCTGATTGCTATATAAAGAGTTAATTTTCAGAGCTTCCGAACTCTAGACGATGTTCTATTACTCGAAATCAAAATTCAATTCCTTCAAGAAGCATTAACTGATCATTTACTCCTCTAGCCGGTTCTATCACTCTTTAGCTCATTTATTTTCAATCATTTGTAAAAAGTGTTAATTAATGAATCTTTTATCCTCTCGCATTTATTATAATAGATGATGAATCACTCTTGATTCTTTAAGAGAGTGAGTGAACTTCTTAAAGAAGTGTTCAAGAAAATTTTAAAAAAAATATAGGATTGTTTTGTAAAAACTTCTCGAGACTGTAAAAGATTTTTGAATGTACTTGTGAAGCATTCGATCCTAGTGGATATTCTCAAGGAAAGTCTTGAGCAGTGGACGTAGGTTTGGAATAAACTGAATCACTATAACTCTTGGTGTCTTGTTCTATTTTTTCTCCCCCAATCTCTTTAATTTCTTTACTATCATATATCTTCCTATATTTGTTTGATAAATTAAAAGATTTTATAAAATATTTTTTAAATTGTTGTTATTGTTTTAAAAAGTATCGAATTCAAATTTTAAAATATATATTTAATTAGGTAGTCACAATTAATTTAATTGAATGATTAATATTAATTAAAAATTAAGTTTTCGACGTATCACATGATAATATATGAATTTTTTTTTTAAAATAAGAATTTGTTAAAAAATAAAAAAATCAAGAAAAATAGATTGAGGATTTTTTAACACAAAGACATTAGAATTTTTTTATAATTTAATAGATAGATATATTTTTTAATTTGAGAGAGTCAGATACAATTTAAGACAAACTAGCAGGGCATTTTATGTATAATTTAAGAAATGAGTATTGAATGAAAATAATTTTACATAGAATATATATTTTTTAATTCGAGATAGTTAATTATCTTTTAAGGCAATATTTTGATTCATAAGAAAATAAATATGTTAGCATAAATTCAAATATAATTAATTTAGACCATAATTGAATAATTAATGTTAAGTTTTGAACCAATCATACGATGATGTATGAATTTATTTTTATTTTTTACAAATTGCGAAAAAATGGATTGAGAATTTTTAAACACAAAGATATTATGATTTTTTTAATAATATAATAGATATATATATTTTTCAATTTGAGAGAATCAAATACCTTATAAGACTAATTCGTGAGATATTTTATGCATAATTTAAGGCATGTGTTTTTAAAAGAAATAATTTTATACATAATATATATTTTCTAATTCAAAATAATCAAATATCTTTTAAGGCAATTTTTTTGATTCTTAAGAAAATAAATATGTTAGTATATATTCAAATATAATTAATTTAGACCAATCATGAGATGACACGTATTATTATTATTATTAAACAATTAAAAAATTTATAAAATTAGAGTTAATAGTTTAAAACTCAAACAATTAATAACGTTTTGCTATAATATATAAATATAGATACATGTGATAGATATGGGGATATATATATATATATATATATATATCAAATAAAAAATAATAAATTAATAGAAAACATATTTTTAACAAGTTATTAGGAAACTGTGCATATTTTTTAAAAACATATTTTTTGAAAATCGTGCAAATTGATAGAAAATATCTATCTAATTTAAGCAATAAACATTGAATAAGAAAAAAATTAGTAGAAAAAACATGTATTTGAAATAAATTTGTATGAATATATACCAGAATTACATAGTTATATAATCTTCAAGTAAAATATTTTAGTATAAATTTAAGTTTAATTAATTTAAACTAGTCATATGATGGTAAGTGTTATTATTAATGTTAAAAAATTTCAAAATTTGAAAAAATTAGGTTGAGAATTTTGAGCTAAAATACATGAGGGTGCTTTACTATAATAAAATAAATAGATAACTATTTTTATCTTAATTTAAACAATTTTCTATTAAGATAGTAAAATTAGTATTTAAGCATGTCATATCATTATGTAGAAAAGGAGGAGTTACACATTAATTAATCTCATAATTTTACTAAAATAAATAAACCATTATGCATACGAAATACGGGCACTCACTCCCCTTAATCTATGCTCTTCTTTCCATTGTATCACCAAATATTATCTATTTATTGAAAATGTTATTAATACTTTCCGACGTAAATGATAATTATTTTTTTTCAAGAACGTCTAATAAATTATATATAAAACTTATTCAAATATAATATTAAATGGTAAATTACATTAACCTCCATTGAAATTAGTTAAAAATACAAGAGTCTCTTTTGAGATTTCTGAAATGATACTGGTATCTCTTTTACTTCATTTTTATATTTCAATTACCTCCTTCCATTAGTTGACTAATAAAAAACATAACTGAATTTGTTGATTAAATAGACTTAGAACATCCTTCCAGAACATTATCATCTACTTCGACGTCTTTGCCTCTACCTCTTCTGTCGTCTTCACTGTCTCCCTCATCCGTTCAACCATTTCCATCGGAATTATTATGGCTATTCAAGAATGTCACCTAAAATCAAACAGAATGTTTTCGAATCGCATGCCCAACTCGAAAAACAAAATTGTCATTTCCTAACCAAAGCCGTTGTACTCTAAACCTCTGTCAATCTCAAAATCACCTTTGATACCGACATCAACCATAGCTGCGTCGTTGACGACACCAGCAACCCAGGCGACGTCGACAAGCTCATCGTGATGATGGCTACCAAAATCTATTATTTCTAAGCAACTTGAGAGAGATTTCTATGTCCTCGATCGCAAGATATTCTTTAATGGGCATTGCCCATTTAAGAGACTTAAAAGCGAATTATAGGCATGGATTTGACCAAGGATCCCAAAATGAATCGAGAAATCGGGATTCTAGATTTTCAAGTTTCTTTTACATTTCTTGTTCCACTAATTGGTCTTCTAGAATAGCTTGGTCTTCTAGAGGCTTTTGGCTTTCCTGGAACCACCATGTCGCTGAAGGCCTCATGTATAGAGTGGAATATAGTTGTCAAGAGCATTCATCAATTTTAAAAATGGTTTCTTATAGAATAATTAAAAAATAGTTACGACTTATTCCTAAACAAATCCATTAAATGGGATTTCAAATTAATTTTTCCATGTGCTTTTGGCTTCTCATTATTTATTTTTATTTTTATGCATATTATTGAAATGAATCTGGAAAGTAATTTTTTTATTATCCAAATTCAAAAAAAAGTTCACAAAATGTCTCTTTAAGAATTTAGTTTCCTACTACTAATTGTAATTACAAATTATAAACTATTCCAAACACCTATAACTTTGCTATAAATTATAACTACTTTTTATTCTATTTCAGCCACAAATTATATTTTTAATCAAATATTTACAATTTTTATTATAAATTACAATATATAAATTACTAGTTTCAGTAATTTCAAGCACCATCAATAAACGGAATACAAAAGGTTTGTTTATGCCCCTATTATTTCATATTGTATTGCCTTGTTGAAAGAAGTTACTTTTGTTTTCGCTTAATAGGACATGCAGAATAGAAGACTATTGGCCAATGAATTAGGGACGAATGCAAAATTTTAATTTAAGAGGGATAAATTATTCTTATAAATTATTAAAAAGACATATATTAAATTTTTAAAAAAATCTTAGAGGGTTGAACAGTGGCGCTTGCCCCCATGCGTTCCCGTTAATCTATCTATCTAAAGAACAAAAGGAATGTATGATCCTCTGATATTGCATTCAAGATTGGAATTATTTGATTTTATATTCTCTGAGTAGCCCTGAGATCACAATAAGAATATATGTATTAGTGCTTTGTAATTTGAGAAAATTAGTCTTAGAACATGTAGTTACGATAAAACGAGACAAAGAAAGCATGCATAATATAAATCATTTTGTAAAAAAAAACATTACCTAGATACAAATGTTGTCAGTAGTAATATCACATAACTAGTTTCATCTCATTGAGTCTTTTCTAGTTTGCATTCAGCTAAGACTCGGTTCTTTCATTTCGATTCACTTGCCTACATCCCCAATCAATACATTTCTAATCTTGTGTAATTCATTTAGAACATCTCTAGCATCCATTCTCTCGTTTGACTATTCATCCCAACATGAAACTGCAATTTGAAGGACTAATATAAGGCACACCTCAACTGCAGCAATGTTTGGTATGCTGTTGTGCTAAAAAGTTTTAACTTAATTTAAAAATGTTCAGAACAGACAAATATTCAAAGAATCACATTTTGTTGTTAAAATTTAAATTTTTTTTTGATAAAAAAATATGACAGACAAAACAAATTCAAAAAAATATTTTTTAGACTTTCCAAATAAGAATTTCAATATTTTTTTCATTATTTTTTTAGTTTTCAAATTTGATTTGACCATATTTGTTATAAGATACTGCGAATTGAATTTTTAAGTGTAGTTGTCAAATGATTTCTAAACTCAATTATTTTAAATTTAAAACTTAATAGTTCTAAATTCAATTTTTAATTGAATTTTCTTCATCTTGAATTTCAAGATATTAATCTCTCTTGTATTTTTTAGTTTTGACATGAATAATTTATTTTAATTGAATTAAAAAAAATTAATCAAAGTGTAAATAAATTTATTTGAATATCTTTTTTTAAATAATAATAATTTTAATTGCTCACCAAGCGCAGCCGCCTAGCGCGCAACACATGCGAAAACAGGATCCTCCAAGGAGCAACTGAACCAGGTTTTCTCCACATCTATAATACATAAAATCATTGTATATATACAGATTTTTGTGAGAACAATTGTTCGATTCTTTTTGGAAAACGATCAAATAAAGCTTTTGATCTTCCCGAGTTTGTGATTTCGTGAATCTAAAAAATCAACTAAAGCTTTTGATCTTCCTTCCCGAGTTTGTGTTTTCGTGAATCTAAAAACATACAAAAAGAGAAAAAATGTCAGAACCCTCATCAAGATTCATCCTTCGATGCCTCCACCACCGTCATCTCCTCCAATCAAACCCCTCGCCCCTCACAGACCCATCCGCCGCTTGTTCTTCCATTTCTCAGCTTCTCTCTCGTCCCCCAAAGCTCACTTCTCTCACTCCATGGCTCTCAACTTCTCAGAGATCCTTCTTCTCACCATCAATTTCTAGAATCTTCCGAAACCCAGCAAATCAGTTGAGCTCCCAACCCAATTTGTTGTTGAATAGAAGATTTCTAGGGTTTAGGCACTTGACTTCCAATAGTTCAGACTTGCGCGGTAAAATTAATGGGAATTTGGCCAAGAATGTGGTCAAGAAACCAGCGATGGCACTCGGAGATGCCGTCTCGCGGTACCGGGAGGCGGTTGGTTTGCAGATCGAGGCGTTCTGGAAGAGGAATTCGCTGGTGCTGGTGGGTGCAGGAGGACTTATGGTGTGCATTTTGCTGTGGAGGGTTTTGTTTGGGATTGCCAACATTTTTGTTGGGTTTTCTGAAGGCATGGCTAAGTATGGGTTTCTTGCTCTTTCTACTGCTATCGTGGCATTTACAGTAAGTTCTTTTGTTTTTTTCTTCCAAATTCTTCGATGCCTTTGCTGTTTTTTTTCTTTCTTTCTAACGTAGCTTAATTTGCCTAATTGAGTTCTTAACTTTGCGAGGTTGAAACCAAAACAATAATTTCCTAACTAATTGATGCATAACATGTATTTTAGCAGAATTAAGAGAATATTGGATGTTGATAGATTCAGAGATGGAAAGTACAGTCGGTTTTTTGATTGTGGCTTGTAGTTGAAATAGAAGAAAAAATAATTATAATTTTTAAATAGGTATTTGGAAATGATTATAATTTATAATTAAAATTAGTTGCAAGAAGCTAAAAGTTACTAGTAGTAGCTTTGACAAACACCCCCATATCTAGTCAAAATATGAATTGCCCATCACATTTACTGGCAAGTACACACAATGGTTGCTATTTTTATCTCACATGAGCTGTTTACATGAACCAATATAGTTTGTTGGAGGGCCCTTCGTGTAACACCCTTTGTGTAACTTCTAACATGCGTGTTATGACTTGATTAAGCAATGACAAGGACATTGAAAAATACCGTATGAATCAACCCTCCTTCACTCGTCTTGCTTATCTTGCTGTTGGTCCAGCAGGCAAGACAGTATTAATTTTATGATGATTGCGATAAGCTCAGCTTTTGATATTCTCGGCTGGGTTCTATTTAATGCCCATTGCTGGTAGCTTCGTTCTTAACTAATGCACACAAAATCCATTAGCTGGTATTCTGTGATTTGGCGCATTCATCTACTGATATGTATTTTAGGCTTTTAGCATCCTAATTTTGATTGTTTTCTTGTTTAAGTGGATATTATTGATATTATTATTATTATTTGTGTGATGTTATCGGAATGTTCACAGTGATTAACCTAATTAAAGAAGATGATGGTAATTTGTTAGTCCTAACCACAGGAGGAGGCTCACCCAATGGTTGTTGACACCCGTAATTATAGAAACAAGCTTCCTTAATTGGAAATTCCTCCTTTTAGACCTTTCATTTAGATAACTGCATACTATAACTGGAAAATAGAATACGTGCAAACCCTGTTACTTGCTGCTGGTGATTTTTATTTGGGTAAATTACACTTTGCTTTCCTAAAGTATAAACATTTTCTCACTTTGGGAAATATTTGGCGCAAATTCCTCCCTGAAGTATTCATTTTGTTTTTCAATTGAGTCCAATTACTAACGTCTATCCAAATTATTGACGGAACTTAGCACTTGGTGCCATGTGGCACCACATAGCATATTACACTAAACCGGACCTAAACCTTAGGCATCAACTTGCTCCAAACCTTGGACCCATATCCAAACCCCAATCCTCATATCCAACCCAATCTCTCTCTCTCTCTCTCTCTCTCTCTCTCTCTCTCTCTCCCCCCCCCCCCCCCCCCCCCCCCCCCCCCCCCCCC
>JAULJZ010176308.1:0-23339 GCA_032270985.1 Heliamphora pulchella
TTCTCAAGGAACATACATTAATTGGACCTAATTTTATCACATGGAAAAGGAATCTCGATATTGTCTCAACTTTTGACAACTATAGGATCGTGTGAGTTGATCCCGGTCTACTCGCTCCCAATAATGGATCTTCTAACAAGAGATCTGGCACTATCAGGGTTGGGTAAAGACTGTAATTATAGTATAAGCAATCCATCAAATAAATGCAGACAATTGAAGTCCAGAAAAAAGATCAAAGAATTCTTCATTGCTTAATATTTTTGTTTACAAGATGTTTCTTTTATCCACGAATACTAACCACCTACCAAACTAGCATAGCCATATCTAACTAATTTTCTTGATCTCCTGATTAACTAACTTGAGGACTCTTATTACAGCTATCAATGCTTTTGGTTACATCTGTATATTCTCATGCCATGCTTCAGTTTGAGTCTAAGTTGTTGATTGCTCTTATCTCAGCTAACTGATGCCAAATTGGACCCGAGTCCGACGATTCTCAATCGATTTGATCGAATTTTGAAAAGTCTCAAACGCCAAGCTTCCCGTAAGTCTTGTCGCTCTAGAATAATGAATTTTCAACTCAAAGCATGAATGCAAGGTAGAACCACAGAACGACGAGGAATTAGAACAAGTTATTTAAGGATGCCCTACCCTAAAGTAGAGTACTTGCTCTTATCTCTGCTAATGGATGCACTTGTGAACTATAGTCTACTTGTGTAGTTGTTGGTAGCTTATGCACTTGTCTTAGTGTTGAGTTTAGCTTGGTGCTTGTGTGTGAGTTAAGACTATGGCTTCGTGCCTGGGTTTCCTTGGACACCTTTTGCTACTGTTGTACTAGATTAGCTTGGATAGTAGTAGCAGCCTGTGTTGTTGCCACAACAATCGATGGATTTACTGCTACTACACTCGATGAGCTTGATGGACATTACTCCACAACTCTTGAGTATTCTTTAACATCCCCCCTCAAGTTAATGGGGAGAGAAGTCACCATAAGCTTGGATTGTAAATATCAAAATCTAAGTAAGGGGCAAAAATTTAGTGAATATATAAGCGATTTGGTCAAAAGAGGAAATATACTAAAATCTAATGTGCATGGCTATAACTTGTTTCCTAATATAGTGATAGTCCACTTCTATATGTTTTGTGCGTGCATGAAATATTGGATTAGAGGCTAAAGATAGAGCTGATAAATTATTACACCACAGAGTTAGAGGAGAAGACAGAGGAATTTGTAGGCTTTTAGAAGCATTTTTAACGAAGAGATCTCAGCAGTGGCTTGTGTTAAGGCTTGGTATTCTGCTTCTATTGAAGATCTTGCCACTATTGGCTATTTCTTAGCAAACCAGGATATAAGATTTGGTCAAAGATATACATAATAACCAGTTGTGGATTTTCGATCAGTTATTATTATGCCTCCAAACCCAAGGCACGTGAACCACCGAAAAAAACCCGTTTTGTGATGCCAAAGATCCAACAAAACCAAATGATCCCAAACTAGCTTTCAAATAATAAAACAAACACGTTGAAAACATTTGAAAAATTCCCTTCTGAGGGTTTAATGTAAAGAAAGGTGTAGCCCAAAAAGGAGAGGAAAAGGGCTCCAAGAGCCAACTTCTAAAACTGCTTAGACTGATAGATCGGTCTCAAGACCGATCGAGCAATCATTGCCTGCTCTCAGTTTCCCTACAGACCTGCTAAACAATCGAGAGGTTTAGTTCACCGCTCGATAGACCAATTGATCGGTCCATCAAGCGATCTAGCTTTAGTCCAAGTTTTAAATGACCGACTTTTGAAATTCAACCTCCACCTTGTTTTCATGCACTTGAATACCCTCAAGGCATAAACAAAACAACTTAAAACATGCTACGACATAATTTAAAAACCTCCCTCAAGGCCCAAGATTTGATACTAAAACTGAATACGCCTTATATAACTTGAAAACAAAACATAAACTATCCCAAAATCCTTTCAAATCCCATACATACAGGCATGCGATGAAACCTTAGCCATAAGGCTTTACAACCAATATGTTTTTATGTACAAAACATACATTATCAATTACATGATCCAACATTTGATTACATCAATACAAAATAAGGGAAATGCATGAAAACTATACGTTTTCTATCCAAAACCAGCACCTGGGCTTCACAGCATCAAGCAACATGATCTTGGCCACCTGAAAATATTTGAATCCAACAACGTGAGCCGAAGCCCGATAGGAATAGGCTAGCATGAATTAAAAACGTAACATACACTTACCGATTATATGAACAACTCAACCACATATGTTTTAAACTGGTTTTCCTTCCTCAAATCACAAGTGTTCATATAATCCAACAACCACTTCACAATTTGAAAGCAACACTAAAATCATTTAGTTCTCCAATAAGGTTTCCACAACCACAAATCATTTACCATGTACCAATATTGTCACACTGGAGACAAAGGTAACAAATATAGATTCTCAACTATTGACCTACGTCTGGGGAATCTAATGGCCCGCTAGGAAATGACAAGTTCTATACTTTACTACAACAACCAACGCCTTCCATTGAGGAAACCACTTTATTTACAGAAATTAACATGAAGGAGCGAAGCACCTATATGTGTAAATTTTCAAACTTTCACCGAGGAGCAATTGAAGCCTAAATTCACCACATTGTTATGGTACATCTATAAAATCATTAAAGGCACACAACATATCCATTAAATCAATTAAAGGCACATAGCCATGCCTTTCGAAAATCGTGGAGGCAAACCAACATTTGTACAAAGCTATCACTAATTCAACCAAGTCATTAAAATCAATGCTTACCCCCAACGGTCAGCTCCAAACACCTAAAATCCATGTTTTTGTAACATTTTCATAAATTTCTTTGGTTTTCAAAGCTCATACATTTGAAGATCATATACACATGCATCCACTAACTTTGTAATAAACCTCAACAACTTAAACCATGCTTTTTATTCACCAAACAAGACTTAAACATAAAAATCCGTCATCTCATGGCATTTCAAAGCAATAAAAGCATGTAATCTTATACAACACCCTTTTAAAGCATGATAGTCTAGAATCTTACCATATTGAGTTAAAAATTCGACGCTTTAACTCCCCACAAAAAATCAACGTCGTCGAAACACGATTCCACTCGAATGGATGTGAAGCCCTCGATGAGTAGAGCACCGTTCTGCTATCGCAATGCCAAAAATTACACCCAGAGCAAGAAAAGATATAGAGAGAAGGATAGGGATTTACTTTCCTTAGAGAGAGAGAGAGAGAGAGAGAGAGAGAGAGAGAGACACAGAGAGACAGAGAGAAGCTTAGAACCAAATGCCAATGTAATGTTATGTCCCGCGTATAACAACCCCCAATAAACCAATCGATCACACTCAGAACCGATCGAGCATGCATTTCTAAGCCACAACATGTATACATCACATAGAAATAAAACCATTCTATAACAACCATATGCAATACATAACCCATCGAATATAAATTACAAAAATAAAAAGGGAACCAAGCCTCACAGTTATACTTCCAAACCAATTTGAGTTAGAGAAGCCATGAAGATCAAAAGAGCCTGGAGAGAATTGCAAGCCACAGTTTATAGTTCCTTGGACATACCTCAATATTCATTTTACTGAGTTAAAATCAGCAACAGTAGGTGCCTGCATATGTTGACAGACATGATTTATAGAGAATGTAAGGTTAGGTCTTGTAATAGTGAAATATTGAAGAGCCTCTACAATGCTCTTGTAGAAATCTTGTTGATCAAATAGAAGAGAAGCATCCTTAGCACATGGGGGTTTTATAGAAAGAGGTGATGGACATGACTTACAGTTTTGGATCCCTGCTTTCATCAAGATTTCTGTAGCATACTTTCTTTGAGATAAGAACTGTCCTTTAGGTGAAGATTCAATAGTTATACCAAGGAAGTATGATACAATTCCCAGTTCTTTCATGGAAAACACCAAGTGAATTTGCTGAATAAGTTCTTGAATGTGATGTTGATTACTGCTAGTTATGATGATATCATCGACATAAATTAATAAAATGGTAAAATGATTTCAAGTTTTTTGCACAAAGACGAAATTTTCACAGTGACTTGAGATGAATCCAACTGAATATGGAAATGACCAAAAAGGTATAATACCATGCTCTTAGAGCTTGTTTAAGGCCATATAATGCCTTGTGTAGCTTACATAGAAAATTTGGTTTAGATGGATCAATAAAATCTAGAGGTTGAGAGAGGTATACTTCTTCTTCCAATTTTTCATGTAGAAAGGCATTGGAGATATCCATTTACTGAATAGGCCAATTAAAGTGTAAATCTATAGATAAAATTGTTCTAATGGTAGGCTTCTTAGCCACAAGACTAAATGTGTCCTGAAAGTCTATTCTTCTTCTTGGAGATACCATTTTGCTACTAACCTTGCAATGGATCCATTTGAATTTCTTTTGATTTTAAACACCCACGTGCATCCAATAATATTCTTATCTGGAGGTTTGGGTACTAGAGTCCATATGCCTTGCTTGTGGAGAGCATCCTATTCATCTTGCATAGCTTGAAACCATTGTGGAGCTTGTAAGGCTTGTTGAACTATTATTGGCTCAGTTGTTAGTAAATTAGTTGAAGTGGCTTTGGCTAATAAATAGAAGGGCACTTTAGGCTTGGAGATAGCAAGTTTAGACCTTGTGATCATAGGGTGAGAGTTAATTTGAGGTCTAACAATTTGGTCGACAGGTGGTGTGTCACTGAGCTCTGTCATTGTAGGACTCACAGTAGTGTTGGAGTGAAGTGGAGATAGATCATAAATATGAGGTGATTACATTGGATTTGTAGAATCATAGTGGGTAGAATCATAAGATAGAGTTGAACCATATGTGGTATCAAGGTGATTTTCAAATGTGTTTGACAAGGGTGATGGAGGACAAAAGAAGTTTTGCAGCTGTAACAAAGGTGTGCTAGAGGTTGGCTGAGCTGACATTGAAGATTTTGAGAAATAAGGGAAGTAATTGTAGCGACCTAATACGCTTTTAATTTTTGTCTAATTATTTCAATATAATTAAGTTATTGAATATGATTTATAGCGATAATTCATGGTTTCATTATAGAATGTGGTTTTATGATTTTGTGGAATTAATTAAATTATGTGAAGAGTAGTCAAAGATTTTAAAATTTTAATAAAAACTAAAGCGAGCAACAAACAAGGACTTGAGTTTAGTCTTTAGTGGGGGCCTCTAGAAGCTTATAGAAAGAGAGAGAGACATGAGATAAGAAAATAAAAAAAGGAACCCTAGGGGAATCTCAACCCCATTCCCGTCGGAACTCCCCTTCTCTTCTTATACTTTCATTTTCTTCTTTTCTCATGGAGATTAAGCAAAATTACTAGAACCATAGTTTCCCTCACCCAAATTGGAAAGTTTGGAGCTAATGGAGAGCTAGAAAAGGGAAGGTTGGAGATTTAATACCCACGAAGAGCAATTAGAAGCTTCATAGAGCAATCCCAAGCATGCCGAAAACCTTAGGAGAGATTTGGGCGAAATCTCAAGGCATTGTCGCTTTCGGAGGTAGGATTTCAACTAATCCAAGTGTTTTACTTTGATTTGGGTTGAATTTTTAGATTTTTCATGAGATTTAACAAAAACCCTAGGTTTGAAGAAAAACTAGGAACTTTTACTATATTTTGAGTTTGTTCACCTAAGATTTACAAATATGAGAATAAAATCATGCTATGTGAATGTATTGTGAGTAATTGAAGCATGAAAAGTAATATATCATGCGAATTTTAATTGTGTTATCATGAAAACCTTGATTTGTTATTGCGCTTGGTTATGAGTAACATAATAACATTACATTTGATTTAAACTTAATGAGGTATAACATGTTAATTCTTTGGGACCTCACAAGAATTGAATGAGATATATGCTTAATGAACATGTGTGGTATGAGATTTGGGAAATGGAATGGATATTATTGTTTCATGAATGAGAAAATGAATTGAGAATGAAATTGACGATTGAGTTAGAATCCTAGTATGTTACTGAATAAATGTGTAGTTGATCAAATATGGAACCGATGATTATGGATATGATAAGTTGGGCTTGAATAGCTCCGCAGTGAAAGACCAAAAACTTACGCAAGTTGGGTGCCAGGTTCCCTCGGGTTAGCCTCTGTGAACTGGACGTGATGGTTGTCATGGTGAGTTATAGAGCGATATATTACTCAATGACTTGACATAGCCTGCTGGGGAAATAGAGCGGGGTTTCTCTAAGTTGCACCCGATGTTGGTTCGATATTGAAATAATATAAGATAATGAAAGTGTAAAAAAATTAAACAGTTGAGACAAGGAACATGGATGAATCATGGCTTATTTAGAAATAATAGGTGGGCGAGAGAACTAAATTAGTCATAATATATGAATGGTTGCATTTACGTCACACCTCACAAATCATGCATCACACTTTTATTAGTCGTTATTCTACGAGCTTCAGCTCATGGTTGTTGAATTAACATTTTACATGGCATGAAGACCAAGATGGGAATTAATTGATGCACTGAATGTTAAAGCAATCATTGAAGAATACAACATGTTTTGAACGATTGGCACAATGTTGTTCTACATTCATGATTTTGGAAGTTGTAAATGTATATATGTTTATGTGAAATGTAACCATGTAGTGAACTACTTTGGAGGTATAAGATCTTCTTTTTTTTGGGAAATTTATAAGTTTGGAACTCAAGTATTTACCTTGGAAAATGTTTGTAAGGTTTATGGATGATGAGACTTGTTCATGGAATTGAATGAATGTAATTATAATGGTTGTGAAGTAACTTTTATATTATGAAAATTGAAGTTTAATGATTCATTTTGTACGTTTAGTTTCATTGAATCATAATTGTTGAATGCTTGAATGAGTTGGGAGTTTGGAATTCAAAACAGGGGAGTTTCTGGTGTGCTTTT
This sequence comes from Heliamphora pulchella, assembly GCA_032270985.1. Taxonomy (NCBI): domain Eukaryota; kingdom Viridiplantae; phylum Streptophyta; class Magnoliopsida; order Ericales; family Sarraceniaceae; genus Heliamphora; species Heliamphora pulchella. The sequence goes on from JAULJZ010176308.1 coordinate 6,971, forward strand.
TGGCTAGTGGGCACTCGAACGAAGGCAGGGGTTCACTCGAGTCGTGACATGGTAGTGTGTTCGGGTTGGTTTCTGGTCCTTGGCCGCTCGAGCGGTGGCCTAGGCCACTCAAGCGGTGAGGCTCCTTTTTGCTGACGAATTTTGTTTCGACCTTAAAACTTGTATTTATATGTATGGCCCAAACTTCGTGAAAATACTCTTAATTCCCATAAATCAACCTCAATTCTCTATAAGAATAATCCATGAAAGAATGTTTTTTTAAAATTTTCCTTTCGGTGGCCAACTTTACGCAATGACATGGGTGGAGCTCACGCAACCTAGGCTTTTGGGCATGACAAAATGGTATTAGAGCTCTAGGTTCAAATACCTATGAGTTTTGGGTGATGATGTGTTTGTATGTGAATTATTTAATTGATTTAGGCATCACTACACGACATGGATTGTATGCTTGTATGGGTTTGCGAGTGAATTAACTTGTGTGTGTTACTCGTTATCTATGCATGGACGATGGGTCTTGGGATAACGTGACTAGCCTACAGGTGTCCGTAGACATCCCAATTTGACCAAGTCGAATCTTAGGCACCCGTCTCAAATGATCCCCAATAACGAAAACATGGGAATTGTGCTCAAGGATGCCGGCAAGCAAAGTTAAGAATTTGGTTCAAAACCCAAGAAACCACAAAAAAATCTCTTGGCCGCGACATCCATATCCTCAGAGCCACTACCTTTTTCAAAATCCTAGAGCAGGCCGTGTCCTTACTCTCACGGCCACAACCTTTTTTGTGACCCTAGAGCAGGCCGTCCTTTGAATCTCACGGTCGCAACTTTTTAAAAACCTTAAATCTAGTTACGACTTTTGAAAGTCACGACTATTGCTATCAGTAAGAACAAAGGACACGGCCGGCATTATATAAAAGCATAAAGGTACCAACCACCACTTTAACACCTTTTGGATAGGTGGTAGCCTTTTAGAGGGGGTCTGTGTTACCTCATTGGCTATAAATAGGCAACGTTTTGCACAGAAATGAGGGAGAGAACAATCTGGATGCCCAAGCTCGACAAAAATAGTCCCCATTCGATATTTCGATAATCATACTATACATTCCCGAGTCTAGTTCGTGTTTTTGCTTGCGCTGGTGAGGCCTTGGAGCATGTTTGCTTTAGCGGTATTCGATTCCTATATTCGAGGAGGCATTCAATGCGGATATTCGTACGAGGTAACCTTAGGATCCCATGATATTTCTTCAAACCCCTATTTTCTCTCTCTCGGGGGTATCACGGTTAAGGTTTCCATTGGTTTTTTTAATCATTTTATTTATATTCATTTTGATAAATGCATGTGCATACGAGTTTTCTTTATTAAGCAGTGAATTTGTAGTCTTCTATTTTGTATATAACAGTACATCTCGATTCATTTCCACATTCCCTAGCACACTGGACACATGAAAAGCTCTCTGTGGTTTCAAGAAACCTGACGACTGTGACCTTTTGATGTCACGACCGCGTGTTTTATTGAACCTAAAGTAACGACCGCCATTTATGTCCTCTGGGCCTCATCTTTTCTTGCCATTTGCATTATGATCGCAATGTTTTTATGGGATCAGTGACACAAGAAATGTGTTTTAAGCTTCCTGTTATCTATTTCAATATTCTCTACCTTTTGTTTACTCTCTTGTGTGGTTGTTGAAGTAATGTGGCCATGTGGGATGGAAGAAAGTAGATCTAGCCTTGACAAAGTGAGATATGGTCTATGCTCTGAGCATCCCATTCATTTGAATTCCATTTAGATCTTGCCTGCCCATATGGACATCAAAAATACCTTAGCCCCAACCTTTGGTTGTCACGGCCATCACATTCTGCATCTCCATTTCTTACGGAAACCTTATATTTGTCACGGCCATGGATTTTTTGACTTATTTTGTCACGGCCATAATATGCATTGCAATGGCCGTGAGCTTTTTGTGGGCACTAGTAGTATTAATGTCACGCCCCAAAACCCAAGGTCACATAAAAATTCACCAAACACCAGTTTTTACAAGAAATAGGTTTTCATACATTTAAATCCACCTGTTGAAATCACATGAAAACCCAGAATGCATCTCCCATAAACAGTAAACATCCTGTATAACATGCATAAGTATATCGTCTTACGACGTACAAAACTACCTTTAGGAACAGACATACCAAAAAGAAAAACTACAAAAGTCTTCCGCCACTGCGGGCATCGCCAGAGCTACTCAAGGTCATCATCCAAAGCATCACCTGAAAATAGTTTTACAGAAAATCCCACCCGTGAGACGAAGCCCAATAGAAACAGACAATAAAACTGTAAAGCAGGAAATATGCAATCATGTAGAGTGGGAGCGAACTCAACCACAAAACCCAAAAGGTTTTACATCATTAAACCCCAAGTTTTCCACAAACCTCCAAAACAGTTTTTCCTTCACAACTAAGCATTTAAACAATGCAAAACACATTTTACAGTTGACGAAAAACAGTAACCAAAACATCGTTCCCTCATGAAATGTACCATCATGGAAAAGAAGAAAGGGATCCTATGTACCGGCTCTGTCACACAGACAAAGATAGAAACTATAGACTCTTGTCCATTACCCTAGTCCTGAACCACTTAAGGCCTGCTAGGTAATGGCAAGTTCTATACAGAGCACCACGACATAAATGCTAACTTTACGGGCCCGACAAACCGAGGGAAAAGAGCACCCAAATCGACCTTCTTTACGAGAACTACCCTGAAGGATAACAAAGGTACCTACACTGCGCACGTTTTCGGACTTTCACCGAGGGCAACTCGTGCCAAATACACGTCATTCCGGTACATCTAGATAATCTTCTAGAAATAGTACCGTAGCTCAACTACAAAAATATTTTCTCAAAATAATACATTATACATGTATATAGATCCATCCATTAACATGGAGATCAACAAAACATTTCAAAATATTTTTTTCCATTTTTCACAAGACGTTTTAAAACCTGCGACTCAATCCCGAAGGCGAGCTCCAAATCTCCAAAACACCAAGTGTTGAGATTTTTCACAAAATCACAATTTTTCAACAAAATCCACCGTTTTCAAGAAAATCCTTTGAAAACCATACTACCACATGTCATACAGTACTATAACAGTACTATAAGCCAAGAAAAGCTAACACATGCTTTCTATCAATAAAACAAGGGTTAAACAGAAAATATGACATTTGATGCATTTTTACCCGGTTAAAACACATAAAATTGCATATAACACCCTCATAACAGCAGTAGGTCTAGAATCCTACCTCGTTGGAACGAGAATCTGACCAGATGAGCGCGAAGCTAACAGCGTAGATAGCAAGGATCCATAAGCTGATCGTTAAAAACTAGGCTCGGGCGAGTCAAATATGTAGAGAGAAGGCAGAGGAAATGAAGAAAGAAGCATTTTCCAAACATTCCAGCCCCTGGAATACTTTTAATCTCGCCAAAGAGGCAGTTTAGTTGACTGAAGCGGCCACTTCAGTCGACTTAAGCTCCTTAAAAAACGTGAATCGCCACAGTTCAGTCGATCGAACCCTTGAGTTCAGTCGACCAAACTCAAGAAAAATAGTTCAGTTGACTAGACCAAGCCCCCCAATCGACCGAACCCAAGGTTCTCAACCTACTGGTTTTCAGTTCAGTCGACCGAACTCACCAGTTCAGTCGACTGAACAGCCTACTATTTTGGTCACGGGTTTTGTGTTCTAAGGCCAACCAAACAAGCCTAAACAAGGTCTGAGAAAGCATAAAACACCTCCATACATGCTGTTCTATAACTCCAAAACATAAGCCATGTATCGATGATATATAACATGAAGGAAAAACACGTCATCATTTATATATATCAAAATTAAAACGGTACAAGGTCTCACAACTCTCCCCCCCTTAAGGAATTTTGCCCCTGAAATCCTCTACAAGGTCACGGGGTAAACAGGTCTGGGTATCTAGCACGTATCCCGGACTCAAGCTCCCAAGTCGCTTCCTCAACCCCATGATGAAGCCACTGAACCTTGACATACGCAATCGTTCTCCCACGCAACACTTGCTCCTTTGTATCTAGAATCCTCACTGGGCGTTCCTTATACGTGACATCCTCATCAACTCGCAACTCAGTCCAATCTAAAACATGAGACGAATCCGGCTCATACCTCTGAAGCATAGAAATGTGAAAGACGTTGTGCACAGATGCTAACTGAGGTGGCAAAGCCAAATGGTATGCTACCACTCCAATCCTTTCCGGGATCTCGAACGGTCCAATAAAACGAGGTGATAGCTTCCTGTGACAACCAAACCTCATCAAACCTCTGCGTGGAGAGACATTAAAAAATACGTCATCCCCCACTGCAAACTCTAACGGTCTCCTCCTTCGATCCGCATAACTTTTCTGGCGGCTCTTAGCTGTCACCTGACGCTGACGAATCACTGCAATTTGCTCCATCATTTCCCGCACGAGATCGGGCCCCAAAACAATGGTCTCAACCACCTCTGTCCATCAAATAGGTGACCTACATGGTCTACCATACTGAGCCTCATACGATGCCATCCCAATACTGGACTGATAATTGTTGTTGTATGCAAACTCTGCTAACGATAGATGATCCTCCCAGGAACCCCAAAAATCAAACACACAAGCTCTCAACATGTCCTCCAAAATTTGGATGGTCCTCTCAGACTGACCGTCGATCTGAGGATGAAAAGTTGTACTAAAAGTCAAGCTCGTCCCCAAAGCCATCTGAAGACTCTGCCAAAAAGCATGATGTAAAGCGCGGGTCTCGATCAGAAAAAATAGTCACAGGTACTCCATGTAGTCAGACTTTCTCTTGAATGTACAATCTACTCAATCGGTCCACTGGGTCTCTCACTCGAATAGGGAGGCAGTGCGCAGACTTCGTCAACCTATCCACTATAACCCAAGCAGCATCGTGTCCCTTCGGCAAGCGTGGAAGTCTTGATACAAAGTCCATCGCGACATTCTCCCACTTCCACTCACATACAGGCAATGGCTGCAACAATCCTGCAGGTCACTGGTGCTCCACATTTACTTGCTGACAAGAAAAGCATCGAGAAACGAATCGGATCACATCTCTCTTCATTCCCGTCCACCAGAACTGTCGGCGTAGATCGTGATACATCTTGGTGCCTCCCAGATGCACTGCAAGACGTGAGTGATGAAACTCATGTAGCACCTCAGCACGGCACGACTCTGGCACAAACAAATGCCCGGTCAACCTCAGACTCTAATATAAACTCACCACCCATCCTACTGTGTCCTTCGCGCTAGCAATGCGGTCCCGTATCATCTGAGCCTCTAGCACGCGTGCAACAATGCAGGTAGTGAAGCTACAGAATATAAAGTCGCACCTCCCTCTGTCTCCCTGAGACACAGATCAAACTCCCCAACATCTCCCAGCATACCGCATTCTCGTATAGCCACAGAAGCTAACGAACTATGAGATCTCCTGCTAAGCACATCAGCTACAACATTTTCCTTACCCGGATAGTACTGCAAATCAAAGTCGTAGTCTCCCAACAACTCCATCCATCGTCGCTGGTGAAGATTCAGGTCTTTATGTGAAAACAAGTACTTCAAGCTCTTGTGATTAGAGAAAACCTCGAAATGCTCACCATATAGATAATGTCGCCATGCCTTCAAAGCGAAGACTACGGCTGCCAACTCCAGATCATGAGTCGGGTAATTCCTCTCATGTGTCTTCAGCTGTCGCGAGCCGTAGGCTACAACCTGACCTCCCGCATCAATACACAGCCCAAACCGTCAAGTGACGCGTCACAGTACACCGTATACCCCAGACCTCGCTCTGAAATAATCAACACTGGTGCACTGGTCAATCTCCTCTTCAGCTCCTAGAAAATTGACTCACAGGAATCACTCCACACAAAACTAACTCCCTTCCGCATCAGACGCGTCATCGGTGCTGCAAGCCTAGAGAAGTCCTTCACGAACCGCCAATAATAACCCGCTAGACCCAGAAAACTGTAGATCTCAAAAATGTTCTTTGGTCACTGCCAATCCGTCACTGCATCAGTCTTTGTCGAGTCCACTAATACCCCATCCTTCGACACCACGTGTCCAAGGAATCTCACCTCTGACATCCAGAACTCGCACTTCTCGAACTTCGCATACAACCAGTGTTCTCTCAGAAGCTGCAAGACGACGTGCAGATGCTCCTCATGCATCTCCCTTGTGGACGAATAAACCAGAATATCGTTCACGAACACGACCACAACCACAAAACTATCCAGGTAGGAGTGGAAGATACGGTTCATCAGACCCATAAATGTGGTAGGGGCGTTTGTCAGACCAAATGGCATAACCAGAAACTTGTAATGACCATAGCGAGTCTGAAAGGCAGTCTTTACTATGTCCTCATCCCTAATCCATAGCTGATGATACCCTGACCTCAAGTCAATCTTCGAAAAGCAGCGCGATCCCCTCAACTGATCAAACAGGTCATCAATCCTAGGCATAGGATACTTATTCTTCACCGTCACCTGGTTCAGCTTCCTGTAGTCTATACATAGTCTCAACGACCCATCCTTCTTCTTCATGAACAAAGTTGGTGCTCCCCACGATGACGTACTCGGCCGTACAAACCCTTTCTCCAGCAACTCCTGCAACTACACCTTGAGTTCTCGCAACTCAACAGGTGCAGAGCAATATGATGGCATAGAGATAGGAGTCGCTCCTGGAATAAGATCAATGGAGAACTCCACATCACGGCTCGGTGGCAACTCGAATAGATCATCAGGAAAGACATCCAGATAGTCACACACCACAGGGGGTAACTCCCCTCGAACCTCATCTAGCATATCCAATCTGAGAGTAGAGAAGAGAGAACCCAAGTCTCCTCGAACTCGCACAGCACCTGGTACAGACACCAAGCCCTCATCCCGATCACCCACGAAGTAGAAGCAATCACCCTCCGGGGTACAGATCGGCACTCTCCGTCGCTCACAATCTATATAGGTATGAAAGGTAGTCAGCCAGTCCATCCCTAGGATGACATCAAACGTGGTCATGTCTAGAATGATAAAATCAAACTCTAAACAATGACCGGCGACCTCCAGTATGCAAGATCTACAAACAAGGCTCAACGTCACATTCCCACTAACTAGGGTCTCCACGCACAAGGTACTACCCAACCAGTTCATTTTCAACCCCAATGCAGACACAAATGCAGATGATATAAACGAATGTGATGCTCCCGTGTCTATAAGAACACTAGCGCATGATCTAAAGACTAGAAGAGTACCTCTAATCATAGTTGGAGTAACTACCGCATCAGACATGACTGGTGCTTTGGAAGCACTGCGATCCACAAGAACATAAGCCCTGGCCTGTGGTAGTCTGGTCTGCCCACCATAACCCTGAGTCGATGGTTGCCTTACTGACTGAGCTAAAGCACCTCCTTCTGTAAACCTAGATGTTTGAGCCCTAGGCTGCTGTGTAGTCTATCGCCTCTGTACAAAAGAAGCAACTGACGCTCCTGTCGTGTCTTGGACATTCCCTTATCTGGGACACTATCTGCGAAAGTGCCCGGACTAACCACACCAAAAACAGATAGGTGGGTCTCTCGTCTGTGACTGAACGGGTGCTGAACTCTAAGCCTGGCCCTTATGCGGGCACCCAACTGAACAATGCCCCGGCTGTCCGCATCTATAACAAATCAACCCTCTCTGCTCTGGCCTTCCTGTCGAAGCCACTGAAGGTGCAGGTGCAGACGACTCCGGCTGAGATGATTCGACAAAATGAGAACTAGGTCCAGAAGACCTCTAGCGCTTTTTCCCTCGCCTCTGGAACTGTGCATCTCCACTGCCCTACTGACTCCCGCTCTCTCTAATCCTGCGGCTGTATGCTAACGAGTTCTCTACTCGGATAGCAGCTTCCACCAACTTGATGTACACCTCCACATCCAGAGTTGCAACCCTATCCTTGATAGCAGGTCGAAGTCCCCTCTCAAACCACCGAGTACGCAACTCCTCTGTCGATACCATCTCTGGTGTAAATCGCAACAGATTCGTGAACTTGACCTCGTACTGGACCACAGACAGATTCCCCTGAACAAGGGAGAGGAACTCCTCTTGGTAAGTATCTCTCAAAGATCTCGGGAAATACTTCTCCAAGAAGACTGTCGTAAATGTAGCCCATGTCTCATCCACAGTGGTCTTGGCAAACTTCCACCACCCTCTAGCATCTTCCCGTAGTTGGAACACCGCCAACTTTACCCGCAAAGCATCCTCAATATCAAGAGTTTCAAAGATCGATGTGGTCACTTCCAACCACTCAGAGCAACCTTGGGGTCCGGCTCCCCAGCGAAGGTTGGAGGATCGAATCGCCGAAACTCTCTCATAGCCAGAGAAGCCCTTGGCTCAGGAACCCATACACTAGCCCTGGTCTCTTTTTCCATGACTCGCATAGTGGCAAGCATCTCCTGGATAACGTCAGCACCGCCCACTTGTTCCTGTGGGGCATGAATGTCTCCCTCCTCTAGAACCTGAACATAAGCACGACCTCGGCCACGGCGTCGGCCACGACCCCGTCCCCGCGCTCCCCGCATAGACATAATTCTATAGAAAGCAGTATAAACAAGATAAGTTTTCCTACAACATGTAGCTACGTAACAGGAACACAAAATCATGCTATCACATAGCCACATAAGATCATGTTAACACGTCCGAGGAGAACTAACAAGACAGACTCGTCCATTTGGATAACCTAATCAGATTCCCTGCTAGAAAACACGTCGGCCATATGCGCTTTTAACTTGGCTTCCAAACATGTTTAACCAAACGCCCGAAGGCAAGACTTATAATCCTGAGATTCCACCTCCATACCCACATATACACAATTATTATGCTCAGAAAGCTATTAACGTGTTATAAACCAACGTTTAAACACATGCAAGCAAGCATACACAATCAACCTCACCAGGTGATAAACCCCTTTTCCCATGGCTCTTAGGTATTCGAACTCAGAGCTCTGATACCAAGTTGTCACGCCCCAAAACCCAGGGTCACATGAAAATCCACCAAACACGAGTTTTTACAAAAAATAGGTTTTCATACATTCAAATCCACCTGTTGAAATCACAAGGAAACCCAGAATGCATCTCTCATAAACAGTAAACATCCTGTATAAGATGCATAAGTATATCACCTTATGGCGTACAAAACTACCTTCAGGAACAGGCATACCAAAAAGAAAAACTACAAAAGTCTTCCGCCACAGCGGGCATCGCCAGAGCTACTCAAGGTCATCATCCAAAGCATCACCTGAAAATAGTTTTACAGAAAAACCCACCCGTGAGCCGAAGCCCAATAGAAACAGACAATAAAGCTGTAAAGCAGGAAATATGCAACCATGTAGAGTGGGAGTGAACTCAACCACAAAACCCAAAAGGTTTTACGTCATAAAACCCCAAGTTTTTCATAAACCTCCAAAATAGTTTTCTCTTCACAACTAAGCATTTAAACAATGAAAAACACATTTTACAGTTGAAGGAAAACAGTAACAAAAACATTGCTCCCTCACGGAATGTACCATCGTGGAAAAGAAGAAAGAGATCCTATGTACTGACTTTGTCACACAGACAAAGGTAGCAACTATAGACTCCTATCCATTACCCTAGTCCTGAACCACTTAAGGCCTGCTAGGTAATAACAAGTTCTATACGGAGCACCACGACGTAAATGCTAACTTTACGGGCCTGACAACCCGAGGGAAAAGAGCACGCAAACCGACCTTCTTTACGAGAACTACCCCAAAGGATAACAAAGGTACCTACACTGTACACATTTCTGGACTTTCACCAAGGGTAACTCGTACCAAATACACGTCATCCCAGTACATCTAGATAATCTTCTAAAAATAGTACCATAGCTCAACTACGAAAACATTTCCTCAAAACAATATATTATACATGTATATAGATCCATCCATTAACATGGAGATTAACAAAACATTTCAAAATATTTTTTCCCATTTTCCATAAAATATTTTAAAACCTGAGACTCAACCCCGAAGGCGAGCTCCAAATCTCCAAAACACCAAGTGTTGAGATTTTTCACGAAACCACCATTTTTCAACAAAATCTACCATTTTGAAGAAAACCCTTTGAAAACCATACTGCCACATGTCATACAGTATTATAAGCCAAGAAAATCTAGCACATGCTTTCTATCAAAAGAACAAGGCTTAAATAGGAAATATGACATTTAATGCATTTTTACCCGGTAAAAATACATATAATTGCATATAACACCCTCGTAACAGCAATAGGTCTAGAATCCTACCACGCTGGGTCAAAACCCGACGCCTAAAAAATTGAACCTCGTTGGAACGAGAATCTGACCAGATGAGCGCGAAGCTAACAACGTAGATAGCGAGGATCCACAAGCTGATCGTCAAAAACTAGGCTCGGACGGGTCAAATATGTAGAGAGAAGGTAGAGGAAATGAAGAAAGAAGCATTTTTCCAAACATTCCAGCCCCTGGAATACTTATAAGCTCACCAAAAAGGCAGTTCAGTCGACTGAAGAGGCCACTTCAGTCGACTGAAGCTCCTCAAAAAATGTGAACTGCCACAGTTTAGTCGACCGAACTCAAGAAAAATGGTTCAGTCAACTATACCAAGCCCCCCAGTTGATCGAACCCAAGTTTCTCAACCTACTGATTTTCAGTTTAGTCGACCGAACAGCCTACTATTTTGGTCTCGGGTTTTGTGTTCTAAGGCCAACCAAACAAGCCTAAGTAAGGTCCGAGAAAGCATAAAACACCTCTATACATGTTATTCTATAACTCCAAAATATAAACCATGCATCGATGATATATAACATGAAGGAAAAACACATCATCATTTATATATATCAAAATTAAAACGGTACAGGGTCTCACAATTAAAATCATGTTTTAGACCTTTTGCTAATTGTTCTAAGGTTCTGAATGTTTCGTTTTTACATATAGTGCTTTGGTGAAGGATGAAGGATGATACATCTAGCCTTGACAAAGTGAGCTATTGTCTTTGCCCTGGATATCCCATTCATTGAGTTAGCTTCAAACTGTGCATGTTAAATAACCCTTCTAAACATCAAAAATAGCCTGGCCATAACCTTTGGTTGCCACGATCGTAACATCTTGCATCTTGATTTCTCGTGGTAACCCTATATTTTTCACGGCCACTGGTTGTATGATTTATCTTGTCACGGCCACAACATTGGTTGCCCTAGTCATGAGTTTCTTACGTATCCAGTATCTTAAAAATAGTGTCTAAATCTCTTCTGTTCTTTTTGTACAGCCTGTATATAGCATGATTAGAGACGAAAACATTGTTGTATGTCCCTTGGGATTTTTTTTTCTTCGTTTAGCTTTTGATCGCATGTTTTTACTTTGCTTTACTCAAGCTATACATGTGGTATGCTTAGAAATGATAAGAAAATTACATGACCCTTACGACCGTGGTTAAGGTTTTTGCTTCTTTGTTTTCTTTTGTTTGAACTCTCTTCCACCTTCCATTTATATATGCTACATTTAAAAAGTATACAACAAGAACTAATATTGACAAAGTAAAGGCTAACCTCATGGTTGGGTGAAAAGGGTGCCTAACACCTTCCCTTTTCGAACCTTAGCCTTCGAACCCTCCTTTTCTCTGGTTACGTTTTCAAAAGACCTGCAACCTTTTTTTTGTTTTCCTTAATTTTTCTCAAAAATCAAGTGGCGACACCATTTTTCTTAAAAATGTGCTCAGATATCTTGGATTCTCTTATTTTAAAAAGAAAAGAGCATTTTTCTAAGAACGATAAATATCTAGTGCACCGTCGTCCCTCAAACGCCCGTAATTTTTTTGGCGACTCTGCGGGGATTGGTTTTCATAAAAAATCATAAGATGGCTTAACTCGAAATATCACTGGTTCTTGTTGTAAAGTTTTCATTGGTATTCGCATTTGCATTATGCATATTTGTGTGCTTAGTTCTCAAACTCTCGCTCTGCCTACCCAATACCCCAGTCAGTTTACTATCTCAGAGCTATGTTGCGGAAGCCAACAAGCATTTTGGCTACATGCTCCCATAGATGTGGCAAAAAGAGTTACTGCACACCGTTTGACCATGCCTTGCACTATTCCTTGCATTATAAGGTATATTCTTAACTCTAATCAGAAGGTACATGAGTGCAAACCTACTAGCGTTCTCCTGTTGGATAAAGCTTCCTAGACCCCTTCTTTAGGATCAATAAATCTTTTAAGATTTTGTGATTTTCATTTTATGGATGCTTTGATTTGTATAGTTAGTACCTCGTTTAGGTTTAGTTTACCCGTCCAGTTGCCGAACAAATGTTTGTTTCGAGTTTAAACATGGCTAATGAATCCTTCAGTTTACATGAGTCCTTTCAGTTCAGGGATATGAGATAATAGCTCTGTACAGAGAAGAACCTATACGCACTTGGGCTCAATCTTTGAGTGAAAGACTCAGACGTGTAGATTAGTTGAGGTTACCGATAGTAGACCCGAATTGACTATGATAGGTATGATGAGGATAATTCTAGAATTAAAGTGGACGGTCGAGGGGGTTAGCACTACTGTCACCAATCAGGACAGAATTCAGACTTAGTGCCAAGCACAAATCCAAGCCTTATAAACCCGGGTTTTAGATCCCAATGTAGTCTCCTAAATGACCAAGAAGACGGGGTAGGAGACAACCATTGGGATGAAAATGTGGGACCCGATGGAGCCCAGCAAGCAATTACACAGCTTGTTCAGCCGGCAATCCTAGAAATCCTAGCCATAGAAGAGTCAATTTTTTTCTGAAAAGGTCAAAAAACTGGAAAAGACTGAGGAAAGCCCAAGGGGTTGAGGATTACATGTTAAATGTGGAGGGAATCTGTATGTTCCTTGATGCTAAACTGCCCGAGAAATTTAAGATGCCTAACATGAAAAAATTTAACAGGACTGTGGACGCGAGAATCCACGAAAGAATATATGTAGGAACCCTGTCACCGATGAGGATCAGTGATAAGTGGAAGGCTCAGCTCTTCCAGCGGTCTTTGTCCGAAGCCGCTCAGAAGTGGTTTCTGTCTCTAGATGTTGCAAAGATGAGAACTTAGGAGGACATTGCTACCGCATTTGTTAACCAGTATAACTATAACATCAAGCTTGACGTTACTACCCTAGAACTTGAGACAGCTAGGCAGCAAAAATGACAAATCGACCCACTATGAAGGAACAAGTGAGAATGGTGGCAAAGAACCTACAACCACAGTTCTGTATGTGTTTGATAACACAGTTGTTGGTGACGTTTGAGCAAGTTTTCGATGCTGGGGAAAATAGAGGATTCATTGCAGTCTAGGGATATTGAGAAAGGAGAATCGAGCCAAAGAGCAGCCAGGAAGCCTTATGTTAATAACTTAAACAATGCTACTAACTCTGTGAGCCAAAGCTACAAAGTGAACCTATTGAATCCCAATCAGAACCAAGCTAATCCAACCACCCACCCAGCTACCTAAAATCCACCCTACAACCAAAAGAGGACCTTTACCCAGATTATCGTCCTATTGTCTTCTATCTTAAGTTGCTTGATTGCAAGGGGTTTCCTAAAGCCTTTAGAACCAACCCCACCTCTAAATCCTTTGCTGCTAAGATTCAATCCCACTCAGTATAGTGCTTTCCACCAGGGGCACGGTTACTTAACCAACAACTGCACGAGGCTTCAACATGAGATTCAAGACTTGTTAGATAACAAGGTAATTTCTCCACCTACTTCCGTTTAAATGCCGAGCGTGACCACCAACTCTCTACTAAATCATACAGCCCAATAGAATATAAATGCCATTGGAGAAGGGGTAGAAAGCTTTGATCCCACCAAATTCATACTCTCTATAGCAAAATTAAAACCCATTGAAGTTTTGTCGTCCGGCCGAGAGGTGTTTGTGATAAATAACCTCATTGAGAATTTAATAGAAGATGGTTTTGATAACTTCTGAATCTTTAGCATCCATGAGGAAGAAGGTCTTCCCCCATTCGAAGGCGAAGAAGAGGATGAAGAAGTCAAGCATTTGTTGGAAGATTTAGCACGCCTTGAAGTGTTAGATGATTTGGAAGAAGCTGGGATAGATATCAAATGGTATATTTTGAATGTTTCGAGTGATGATATAGCATGGCACAGAGGAGCGGCTTGGTATGGGGAAGCCGAGCCAAGTTTCAAGGTTGGAGAGAGAGAGGAAGCAATGTCAAAGAAATGAGAGTCCTCGAAAGAACAAAAAGTTGATTACAAAAGTAGACAGGAAGAAATTTCAATAGCCAAAGAAGAGACCGAGAAGAAGCAAGAGCGGGATAGGAAAGGGAAAGATCTACCCCAAGTGAATTGAACAGGACCACGTTGGGATAATTAATTTTATACTAACTATATAAACTAATTCACCTAAGATTTATAAATATGAGAATAAAATCATGCTATGTGAATGTATTGTGAGTAATTGAAACATGAAAAGTGTTAGTTCTAAGCAACCCAAGACAGGGGTGAATTGGGTCTTAAAAGGATAATAACAATTTTAAAAACTTTTTCGAAAGTCTTTTCATATTATAGACAATTATAGCAAGTATAATCAAATAATAAAATAAAGCAAATATTAAAGAAGCTAAGGATAGAGAAAATAAACCAGACACCAAGATTTATTGTGGTTCAGCTTCTTCCAAGCTTACGTCCACTCCTTAAGACTCTTCTTGAGAATTTCACTAATGTAGAATGCTTACGGATGCATTCAAAACCTTTTACAACTTCAAGATGATCCCACGAAAAATACGTCCCTATTTTTCTTCTAATCTTTTAAGTTCTTCTTTGATGAGATTTACCCACTTACTCAAATGACAAAGGGTGACTCACCCTTAGATACAATAAATAGGATGATTTAATGAGTATCACTCACTATCTTTACAGAAATAATTGGCAATAAATGAGAAAGAAAGAGATGAAATACGAGAACTAGAGTTATGAACAATAAATGAGAGTTTGAAGGATTTTGAATTTAAATCAAGCAATACAACAGTGAATGTAGGCTCCAGTAATGTTAAATGCTGAGGAGTAACTCCTTATATAAGCTCTTGAGGTTTCATGACCACTTGAGGTAGCTGGAAGCATTAAATGCTAAAAATCCAACCTTTGAACTCTGCCGCGTATTTTGAATTTGGTCAGAGGTGTCGACACATTTTCTTTTGGGTCAAAACAAAACATCTAGGGCATGGTTCTTTAAGTGATTAGATCGACTCAGTTCTTCATAGGTATCGACACTATTTCTGCATTCTTCTCACCAACACAATGGTGTTGACACAAATACTTTTGCTGTCGACTCATTTTGTTCTTCATCTTTCCGAGAGGAGCTTTTTGTGTCGACTCATTTTGCTTTTGGTGTCAAGACTAAAAAGTGCAGGAACCCTTTTAGTGCTAGCAACCCTCAGTAATTTTGTGTCGACTCAATTTGACTTTGGTGTCGAGTCAAAATTTCTTCAAGTAGGCTTAATATATTTTTGTCGACTCTTCATTAATTTGTGTCGACTCACAAAATCTACAGGTGGCCTGAGTATATTTGTGTCGACTCATTCTCATTTTGTGTCAACTCAAAATTTCGAATAACCAAAGTGAAGAAATACTTGGTGTCAACTCAAACTTAGTTTGCGTCGACCCTTTTTAAGTGTAAAGAGTCTCGGCTCTTTTGTGTCGACACAAATTTTATTTGTGTCGACTCAAAATTTTAATACCTGAAACATTTTCAACAAATATGTTAGGGTGTTAAATCATTAGCTCAAAAGTATTGACACACTTGAGACCTTTAAATATTCTTTGCCTTAAAGTATTGACTCAAATATCAATTAAGGTCAACAAAAAATATTCACTTTCAAGAATACTTAAGTGTCAATCCATTTGAGAGATGAGCCATCTCATATAGCTAAAGGTATTAGCTCATTTATCATTTTATGTCAACACTACCTTTTTGAAAATATTAAATATTATTCTTTTAAATCAATTTATTCTTAGAAAATAAATTATGAAAATTATCAAAATCTAAATAAAAAGCCATTGGGCTAAGAAAAAGTAATATATCATGTGAATTTCAATTGTGTTATCATGAAAACCTTGATTTGTTATTGAGCTAGGTTATGAGTAACCAAATAACATTACATATGATTTAAAGTTTACAATGTGTAACATCTTAAATCTTTGGGACCTCATGAGAATTGAATGAGAAATATGCTTGATGAACATGTTGTTAGGGTTGGTATACTGAAAACCATATTTTTAGTATTTAATTTTATTTTAATAAAATTAATTTTTTATTTTA
>JAULJZ010176319.1:0-74296 GCA_032270985.1 Heliamphora pulchella
TTATATGGGTCTATATTCCCGGTGAGTTGGATAGCGATATTATTTATATGGCAAATATTAATTATTGACGGAATTCACGCCCCAAAAGATCGGGATTGACGATACCCCTTTAAGGATGCTTATAAGTTTTGACCGGGTCAAACCCTGCAGGTGGATTTAATTATCCGGCAGTCGAATAAGTTAAGTGAAAGGGCTTAAGGAATATCAAGATGTCAATTAAATTAAATTGTTACTAATTAAATTTAATTCGCGGGTATTAAGAATCTTAATGTGGGGAGAAATGGTAAGTATTTAATAACAGGAGCTCAATGCAAGAAGGTCTTGAGATTCTAGGTCAGAGTGCAATTATAGTTCTTTAGTGGTGTGAACTGTAATTCAGTGTTTTATGAAAATTGCAGAAACTGCTGCATGTCTTTTCATAATTGCAGAAACCTCTAGAAGGTATCTGTGTTCCACTGGAAGTCTAACTCATAATTACTACCCAGGTCCCTAGTGTAGCCCTATATATACGCGGGTAGGCTGAACCTATTACAGATGATTTTATATCATTATTGAGATATTATTTTTGTCTTTCAAAGACTTAAATATATCGGGGTTCTGCCGGTATGAGTTCTCAGAGGATCGTAGTCCACACTACGTTCGAGGATCGCGTAAAGGAATACAGTAGAAGATCTGACTAAAGCTTCAACTCGGAATCAAGTCGTAGTTGAAGATTAGATCTACAAGATGTATTCTTCTAAATTAACTTTTGTTGCACAGATTTTATTTTGATCGTTCTTCGTCAAAAGTTTTATCTGGAGCCCATTTCCGCGTTTGCCCGTCCAGTTAATTTTTTACCATAAATTATTTTTAAAAATAATGATCTTGGTAGTATTGCCTCCAACAGCGTCACAGTTGGTATCAGAGCCTAGGTTTAGTGAATCTTAAGGTCTTGGGAAATGGGAGATCGCGAGTTCTGTAGCGTAGAAACTCTGTAGAGTGTCTGTATTATTAAGTTATCTCGTATAATTTTAATAACTTAAATCTATACCTTAGGATTTTCTATCTTTCTTTCTTTAGGATGACATTCGACGCAGAGCCGGCAGGAGAACCATGGGCAGCGCTGGGACCTAAAGACTCAGATCCCGAAGAAGACCCAAAAGAGGACCTGGAGGAGATACCCGTGGAGGAGTAAGACCCAGTAGACATGTTTTCGTTAGCAGGGATATTTTCGAACGAGTGGCCAGTGCAGGGAGAGGAAGAGGTCGAGGAAGTAAGAGCAAGCGAGGAACCCGATGTAGTAGAGGATGAGGCAGACTTCGGAGCAAACGATGAGGTGGGACTTGAGGATGACGATGAGAAGGAGGAGCGAGCCATCACTTTCTTTTATGATCCACTAGAGGTGCCACCGCCCGAATCAGAGGACAACAAAGAAACAGATGTAACAACCTACTGCTGCCGCCAAGACTATTCCAAGGGCTACTGTATTGGTGAGTGGGTTTATGCCCGAGTATTCCTAGAAAGGACAAAGAAGTGGAGGAAGCTAGAATCTTTCTCTCAATTTATATGTCCGATAAAGGTTTTAGGGAAACACGACGAAACAGCATACCGAATAGGAGTACCGCCAGGGTTTAAGAAGCGACTCGGAGATTTGGTAAAGACTCGTTGGCTGCAGACGACAATGCCGAGAGATAAATGAGGGATCGTTGACCCACACAGCTCAGATATCAACTTCGATGATTCGAAGACTTATGAAGAGGTGCCGGTGGCCATCACAGATAGAGCTTGTAGAGTGCCAGGGAACATTTGGTACGTGGAGGTCTAGTGGCATTACTACGGCATTTACGAAGCGACTTGGGAATGCGAGGCAATTGTCCGTCACTTCTGTCCGCATTTGTTTGTTTAGGCTTCAATACGCTAGGCATTGTGCTTTTCTTTTTGTTTGAAGGTTGTGTATATGCTATGTGAACTTTTTGAGAACCTTGTCCCAATTACGTGTTTAAATGAAAGAGATATTTATTATTAAATTCTTCATAAGCTATCTCATAATCTCAAACTAAATTCCACGAGATCCCAAAACATGAAAACAATTAAGAATTGAGATAACCCTTAAAACTCAAAACTCCCTTAGGATAGCTGATAGACGATCAAAACACCAACAAGTCGACTAACCCCTAGATGATAAAGCACTCGGAGTAGCCTAAGTTTTGCAGAAACTACCGATAAAACCCCGCAACTTCACCCTTATTAATTTCTTTTCCGAAACCCTTGTATCAACTTCTATACCGGTTAAAATTCTTTGCTTCCTATAACACCAGTCCTCAACAATGCTACCTAGTATCAGTCGTAGGTAATCCTTTTACACCCAAGTCTCATTGGTAACTCTATCGGTAATTTTATCCTAAAAAACACCCTTACCCTTGAAATTTTCATTGTTGAGCCATGTTTAGATAACGTTTAGTGTTCACATTTGATTGACCTTTAATGCAAACCATCATCCTTGAACTAGCTCTCTGTTCGTAGGACTCAACGTCATTGCCAAGATCTTTCACCACCGTTCATTTTCCATGACCTCAATGATACATCCGACTGAAACAATTTTTAAAATTCTTGAAATCCCAATATGGGGAGTTGATTGGATGCTTGAATTTAAGTACGTTAGGCCGACGTAACTTCAGGACCAATATCTAGTCTGGCTACCCATTACTTAAACATGTCTTTGTCAAGACCGAATATTGCACAGATTGGTATCGAGGACCTCCTCTTTGTAATATTCATTAATTGCTGATCTCTTTTCTTCAATGCACCTAAGCTTCAATTGACCTCTCAACCCGAGTCAACGGTGATTGCTTTAAACTATGACCCCTTGCCTTTGAACTATCTGGGAGTTCACCCTAAGATACTCTAACCCCGGCTACATTTCGTGCTTGTACTGTTTGAATTCCTCATCGAAATGTTTACCTATTCACTGCCATACGATCACCTTCCGTTCACAAAAGATTAGGATAATACACTGGAACCTCTTAACTCCTCTTCGAATTGTGTTGTAATCTCTCCTCAACATTACAACTTAAAGTACCGTCAACGGTTGCGTTTAACAAAGTTTTGAAAGTCGAGACCCCGACTGTAGGAATGGTTAAGTAAGGGTTTACTCAACTAGTTGCACCTTTTTAAAGGACCCGACAAGTAGAACTATGCCATCAGTCGTCTACAGTTAGGAACAACAACTTCACATCAAGGGACTCATGACATCACCATATAACGGGATTTAGACTTTCCCCATACTAGTTCACAGTAGACCCACAAACCCAACAACCAAAAGGTTCGTACCAATAGTAGAGAAGTGGAAAACAAGAAGTAACATCAAGTTTAGGATACCCTTAGTATCCAAATAAGGAAAGAGTATCCGTACGCATCAATGTTTACGCCAGTCTTTTCTCATCAAAATGCTACTATCTGAATCCTACCATCCCCACCTTCAATAAGAAAATTTTGACAAGAACCGTGAGCATCGGGACCTGAATGGGGAATTAACAATCAAACCACAACGGATCACGTGACTCGATATTTTCTTCCGACATAACTTTTACCACAATTCAATTGTCCTAGAGTGACCAACAGCCGGGAAGAAATGATCCAGTCAATGGAAGAGACCTCCAAACGCTGCATACCAGCACGTGAAAGACAACGACAGAAGCCAAGAGAAATGGTACAACACTTGGAAAGACTGGAATAGGAACGAAAGCATGTGATTACGGACTTCATCATCAGGAGTGTCAAGAGCACATTAGAAGCACAACAACATTCAAGTTACAATGGGTCGCCTCACCAAAATCATTAGCTTGTTAGACCTCACGACACATTGGTAGCTACAAGCAAAAGTATATCCATGAGATTTTACATCAACATAAGCTCTCTACCATACCTAACCAAAATCTGCATCTTGGCCGGACAGTTTAAACACCCGATTCTGAACTATCAAAAGTATGTTGAGAGTAAGCATAAAAGAAAATTGAAGGAAAATTCTTATTTTTGGTCAATGCCACTTACGATAACAAGCTTTCAACTAGCTTTTGCAACCATATCAGGTTTAGGTGCGAACAACACTTCGAGACTATCCATATATAAAATAGAAATAGAGAGGAACTGGTTGGTCGGAATAGATCTTTTCTAGTCAACAAAGTGAGACCCGGAATGCAATAATAGAAATCCATATAGAACCCAGAATAGTTGCCCTGGATTAACAATCTATGGTAAAGAACGATAGAACCTCATTGAATAAGACTTTTCATATTAATAAGCAGATTGAGTGTTATGCTTTCACCTTATGCGTAGAACCAACTTTAGCAAACAGTTCTGTGACTCCTTTTCCTTTTTCCTTTCTTAAAGATGGCAGAACAAAGACAGAACCACGAGAGCTTAGAGGGAGTAAATGGAACTAAGGAGGAAGTAGAAGTCCCGAGCCTAGCTCGAATCTTGCTAGATCTAGTAGCCAATTTGGATCAAACACAAGGAAAGGCACCCCAGGAAGGATCATGGTACTTATTGGACCTAAGAGTACAGAATATCCATGTACCTGAGAAGAAGAATTTTTTCCGAACAACTAAGGTTTGGATTAAGGCCACAAAGTAACAACAACTAATAGTAAGAGCTTGTTATAGGTGCAACCAGCCAGAACATAAAATGATGCACTGCCCGATGAGAATTGGAGAAGATAATCAAGGAGGACCACTACAGAATAACAAGAAGATCACACACTCGGAACCTTACTCTCTAGATGACCAACGAAAACAACTAAGAAAAAGGACACCAAAATTAAAAATATGTTATCAATGTCAGAAGCCCAGACATAAAAAGTATGAATGCCCACTGCAAAAAGGATTAAACTACAACGGCCGTCAACAAGGGCAGGGCTACAAGGATCAAACAAATTTGTTGCAGCCATGGGTTCTTTGGTTTTTTTAGCCTTTCCCATACGGCTGTGTAAGGGTCTATGTGCGTGTGTGGGTGTGTGAGTTGTGGGGTTTTGTTTGGCTTTTACCTCTTAGGTTCGGTTTTTTGAGGTGGGCCAGGTGATTTCTAGGCCCGGTTCTGATGTATGATGCCTTCTTTGGTTTTTAGTTAGATCATCCCCTGGTTTTCTTAGGTTCTTCTGCCGCTGTAGTGGAGCTTTGCTTATTGGCTTATGTTATCGTGGGTTGATAGCTTTTCTCATTTCGGCTGTAGTGGCCTTATTTGGGTTCTGTTGCTGCGGTTTTGAAGATGGCTGTTCTGTGCTTGGGCTTTTGGTTGTTTTTTTTTGTTACCCAGTTATGGCTAAGCCGAAAGCCATTTTTGTTTGTTTAGTTGGTTTGTTTATTGGTGGTGTTTGTAAGGCCTAAGGTTGTGCCCCTTGTAAGCATGTATTTTTTTTTCTTTTATGTCACAATTAATTACCAAAAAAAAAATTGTTGCAGCAAGAAACGAGTGGGTTGAAGAATGTGGTGCAACTTGACCAATCAAAGAGCGATGAGGGGAGTGTCCGCCGTTCACAAAAAACAAGCTCAATAGTCTACTTTAATTGCAATAAGTACAGGCATAGAAAGTTTGAATGCCCGCTACCAAGGAGGAGAAACTACAATATTCGTCTAAAGGGAATGAGTGGTTTAGGAAGATAATACAGCTTGACCAACAAGAAAATCAATGAATAGAAGACTCGCCTTCACAAAAGAAAAAGAAATATTCGTTAATGATCAGAGGTATGCCGGAATTTGCAAAACTCTAAGATATACGTTAGTTAAACTTATTGCATTATCTCGTGAAAGGATATACTTGAAGGATAAAGGCTTTTAGGTTAGCTCTAGTCAGATAACTCCCTCGCCACAAATAGGCAACGTGACCTTTGAGAATCGTGTAGTTATCAGTCTAAGATGTTAGTAAAACAAAAAGACAATAGCTTAAAGTGATAAATTTATTAGTCCAACCTTACCCATATCCTCAATAGAGAACAACTCAAGTAAACAAGGACAACAACTTTGAAGATAAAAGATGCAAATAATCATCCACAACCTTTCGCATGAAATTTCGAGGACGAAATTTATTTAAGGAAAGTAGATTGTAACATCCCGGTTCGGACCCTAATTGTAACCACCCGGATTGTAACTACCTGTGGAGCGATCTAGCCCAACCCCTAGTATTAGCGACGAATAGACAATAAGAACTTAGGTCGCTGCATGAATAAAAGAAACTCTAGCTTAACCCGAAACCCTAATTTGACCTGAAAACCCTAAAAAGGCCGAATACTTAGAGATAAAGCCCTAATACTTAGAAAAGTCTTGAGGCAGCTTAAATTAAGTAAATAACATAAAATATAAAATCAAAAGTAAAAAATTCTCATAATTAGGGTAAAATGACCATTTTGCCCCTAGTACAGCAAAAAGTCCTAAGAATCTTAAATTTGACACATTGATACCCAAAATTAGATATTTATGTACAAAAAATAAGTCAAAAAGTTAACTTTTGTTGACTTTTAAAGTCTCTACACCTAGATTATTTGTTGACAAAAAATAAGTCAAAAAGTTAACTTTTTAACTTTTGTTTGTCAACAAAAGCAAACAAATAACTATTTAAAGTCTCTACACAATAAATAAGTCAAAAAGTCGATTCTAGTTAAACTAGTATAATTTAGCTTAAAAGCCTACACTTATTTAATTAATTGCTATTAAAATTATGATAAATCATGGAAAGATTAAATTAATTATAAATGCATTAATATGATGGGTTTTAGTAGGGTTAGATACCAAAAAGATACATAAAATTAATATTTTCTGTATTTTCTTGTACAAAATAGTACCAAAACACAATTTAACACATAAATTAATGTAAAAACAGCTTTTGAGTCTCCCCAAACAACCCCACCAGAATTCACTTGATGCTATATCAGATTTTAGAATTCTCAAATAACTCCCACCTCACATGCAACCAATGACAACTGAGAAAATTAAAAAATAATACTTACATGTAATTATTATGTCTTCACTATATTTTTGTTAAAAAATGACACCAAACACACCGTCTCTTATGTACATATTTGGCTAAGAGAGAGAGAGTGAGAGAGAGAGAGAGTAACCACAATGAAATATTCTAAGTGTTCAAAGAGAGAAGAATGAGAGAAGAAGGAAAAAAGAAGGAAAAGAGAGCTAGGAAGAACCAAGAAGCAAGCTACAAAGTTAAGTCTTATTCTCCTACAACCTTTTTAGCATCCAACAAGGTAAGTAAACTCTCTAAAATCTTCTGATATTCTCCCATAAGATAGCTTTCAATCCATTTCTATAATCAACTCTAAGAAAATAAAACAAAAACCCATCAGGGTAGCCCAGCGGTTTAAGGTCGTCACTCGGACCAGCTGTAAACCCAGAGGTCATGTGTTAAACTCCCGTTGGAAGTACCCTAACTTAACCGATACCTGTGGTTTGCGAGTGATTGCAGGTATCTGGAGGTTTACGTTTTAGGGGTGGATCCAAAGGGCACTGCCTTGAGGTGGTTCCTCCGTCATAAAAATAAATAAATAAATAAATAAATAAAACAATGAATAACTCAAAAAGGCATCGTAGAAGTAGTTTATGGGCTGTTTATGTATGAACAAGCTTAGCATGTGTTTGTATGTGTATATTTTTTAGTTTTATGGCCTAAACATGTTCGGGAGTTTCAGTTTATGTGAGTTTATAACATGCATGCAAAGAAACCACAACAAAAATGGATACCGCATGAGCTAAGCAACTAAAACCCTAGGTAACCTAATTTTCTGGGCTTATCTACTTTCTGCCACGAATTTTAAAACATCATAACTAATTGTAGAAAAAAAATATTAAAGTAATTTTTATGTCCAGACCTAGATGTTTGAGTTCTATTTCATACAAAAAAAATTTTTTTGGGTAATTTATTTCATACAAAATTGGTTTAAAGTGCTTTCGTTGGGTAGAACTTTTGATATATCATTTTTTTCAAAGAGTGTCAGATCATGACCACTCTGAGTTGCAGAGCTAAACATCCTAAGTTAGAGTGAGAACCGAGCTTGGGTCAAAACATAAAACTTGTAGAGGACATATTTATCTTTCTGTCCACCAGAAATGAGTGAAACATATGAAGTCTGGATAGGTTGAAACACTCCCCAAAGTCACTATTAAGGTTCAATGACTGACAGACCTCTCTGTCACACATTTTTGTGAGACCTAAAAAATAAATTTTTAGAAGCCACATCCAAAGGTGGTAAACATGAAAAATGTAGCTAATATATTAAAATAAATACGGAGCAAAAACCAGCCCAAGATACCCTCTGATGATACCCCAAAGGTTTTGAGCATTACCTATTAAAAACACATTCTGCAGACCCTTTTTAGGCTAACTGAACCCTTTTTATAAATAGGCCAAAATCTCAAACGGTTTCCAAACAACTTGTCTTAGCACAAAACATGAAACTTGTAGGGGACACCTTAAAATAAAATCTCACCAAACTACAGATCCATAACCCTTGAATTGATGCCCCAAGATCTTGGCCAACAGAGGCCTAAATTCTGTACTTTTCTCTGTAAAGTGCTTAATGGTTTTGCCTAAATTAAATCAAATGACCTCTTTGCCCTAGGATCTAACCTTAGTGCTAAACATAAAAGTTGTAAAAAATATTTTATCTAATAGGTGTTCAAATTTTAGAAATTAAATCAATGTTTAAGTACTTAAAAACACTATCACAACTTTAAAACTAGCAATTAAACTTTTACCTAAAACTGGCTAAGTGTTCGAATGACGTGTTACTTATGGAACTTGAGTGTGTGAACCTTATATGAACTTTTTACGTAATTAGTATATGAAAATGATGCTTTTGATGAAATAAACTCATGGCGATGGTTCAATTCTATGTCGCATAAATTATGCTTATGTTTCGCATGCTTGTACTTGAGGTTTTAGTAAGTTATACCATGTGCTATACCATGCCATGCTATAATTAATTGTACACGAGAAGCGTAATGCACATCATAAGCATTTCTGCATTTCATCTTGAGTTATTGAAGTCCTTCGTGCCGTTTAAATTGGGTTGGGTGACATAGAAATCATTATACAGTGGTTGTGGATCTAGGGCATCCCTGGTTGCCATATTTGAAATTGAATTGGAGGTTTTTATTATAAAATGGGAATTTAGGCACCATGGGTTCGTCACTAGCTTTAATTAGACTTTGGGTTGATGCTTAACAAGTATCCTAGTCCTTAATGTGGGACGGTTGGCCCAAACAAGGGTGGCTGATAAAACTGGGTGGCCTGCCCCCACGCCGTTGCCATTGAGTAAAATGGCTAAGGCATGTAGCTATGGCGAGCGTTTACCTTTCGCAACGAGGCCAGGATAGGTTAAGTGATCAATGTACCATCAAGTCTACTCATGAATTCCCGGCGTGGAATTCATGATACTGTTCTGGATGTATGATGGGTTGGGCAACTGCATTGCATTCATCTGCATCACGCACTTGTACAATTGCTCTTATATGTGCTCACCCTGTTGAAAATGCTAAAATTCCTATCTCTTTAGCCTTAAATTGTATTGAATATTATCCGATATGTGTTGTTGGATATTTTGTTGTGAGTTTGTTAGACTGTTTAAGAAATTTGCTTATGGGCTCTGGCTCATGGCATTCGTGTCATAGGTAAAGACGAAGAATTATTTAAAGACGGTGGGTTCGTTGAAGGAGAAGATTTTGTGGAAGAGGAAAAGTAAAAGGAGCCAGCAGACCCCAACAGTGCCGCCTAACGACGTAGGATATTTTCTTTTTGATCTTTTGTTCAGTTTTTCACGGACATATTGTAACTTTTGTTAAATTTTTTGGATGACAGTAATCATTAAGTATTTTGAACAAATTCTGAACTGTTAATGATGTATTAATTATCATATGTAATTATGAATGTTCGGCTAGAATATGTCCCTTATTTATAATTATGTATGTCCCGACGTGCCTGGAGGATGGGGCATCACAATTATATTACAGAAATTAAAGTTGAAAATATGTATGTTTATTATTTACAATTCATTGTTATTAATATTGTACATCTCCAATAGTATATGTGCTTTAAAGATCACAACCATCAATCTTCTATATATATATTGTATTCGTAACAAATATTAGTAGGAAGGTCTATTAAACTAATGCAATAATAATACACGAGCTAGAATAATAATACATTAGCTAATAAATAAAATTTCATAAAAATATTATTGTGATTGAAATAAAAAGATAAAATTGTATTTTCTTTCTTTATTTATTTTTTTGATAACTCAGGGTGTTATTAAAATTGCTGCATAATAGATATGGCGGCCGTGAGAAAGAATATTACGACCGTTTAGTTTGGGTATCATGGTCGTGCGGTTTGGGATGAGAATATAACGGTCGTTGGGTTACAAAGCGATGGCCATGGGAAAGAGGTGCTAGCCGCGAAAAAGGGTTTTGGCGCAAAACTTGGAGCAGATTCTATGGGTTTCCTTCATTTTTGGATCTATAGAAGGGGGGCATCTGTTCCAGACCCCACTGTTATGGATATCTTGTATTCTCCTTATATCCTTCATGGCCCACTCTTACAGCAACTCTCTGTCGGCTTGGATGAGCTACTTTTCCCCGATTGAGCGTCAGAACTTTCTCAACTTTGGTCTAGATGCGTTGTTCTCTCTGCGATCCCTGAGGGTTGATTGTCATCTTCTGAGAGGAGCAGTCCAGCTGTGGGATCCCGAGGTTCATGTATTTCGTTTTGGTGCTGAGGAGATATGTTCGACTGTGGAGGACTTTTGACCATTTTGGAGATCTCAGGCCGAGAAGATGCCATAGTTCCCATGCCTTTCTCGAGTCCCAGAGACAAGTTAATGTAGCTCTGTGGTTACTCAAGGCGTGAGACTTCTATTATTACCCATAACAGATTTCTTGATGTGGCTCAGATCGTTGACCGATTTGGGCCTCAGGGGTCTCTTGGAGACTTCTCTTTTCAGCTTCAGCGCAGGCATGCTCTTTGCATCTGTCTTTTGGCTCGCTTCCTCTTGGGACTTCGGACGGGCGGGCTAGCTCCTCCTTAGTAGATGTGGCTCATCAGATCTACGAGGGCCGAGATCCTATCCCATTGGTTCTTACCAAGACGTTGCTGGGTCTTGATGCAGTCCACACTAAGGGTACACCTTATTTTGCCAGTAGTGCTCTCCTGCTGCAGGTAGTCTCTCAACTCTCTTTTTCTTGTATTTCTCTGGGATTTTTTTACTCATCTCTCTCTTTTTTTTTCTCATCTCTCATTTTTCTTTATTTTCTCAAATTTTTCCACTCAGCTCTCTTTTTTCTTTGTTCTCTCAGGTTTGGTTGATGGAGAAGGTGAATTTGCTGTAGAAGCTCATGTCTGATAGTTATAGTGTGAAGTCCTTCATTCGTCATCAGGTTTATCGGCTATGCTCCACCGAGGCTACTTGGTGGGATTACCTGAGTTCTTTGATCGAAGAGGACATTTCCTGAATATGCCCTTAGCTAAAGATATCTTCCATAACTATTGCGACTGTGGGCCATTCAGGGGTTCTGCTGGTCGGCTTGAAGCTAGCCACCTTCTATCATCCTTATCGGATTCTTCACCTGTATGGGCATACCCAGATTTGTTCTGAGACTTCTGTGATCTATTTGTACAGTCACCCTCATCGGGCCCCTTTCCTAGGTCAGTACTAATGGGCTTGGTCTTCTTAACTGAGGATACCGCTTGGCAATGATTTTCACAGCGGGTTATCTGTGAGTTACAAGGCTTCGCTGTAAACGAAAACAGAGCGCAGGACAAGGCAAGAAAGGGATGCAAAAAGAAAGAGAATTTGTTCTTGCTTTGCTACACCTTAATATTTTACTTGTTCTCCCTTTTTAGTTTCTTAGGATGAGAACTTACGAGCCTCTATTATATCTTTTGAAAATTCTATCGGTAAACTCATTAATAAAAATTTCTCCACATTTGGTTTAAGACGGTTTTTTAAATTCTGTTCTTACAACATAATTATTTTATTAGAGAAACTTAAAACAAGCTTTTGCATTGATCAACTACTTGAAACATGGTTACAAAGAAGGAATTCTGAACAAAGGTTTGGGCCAAACTTTTGACAAAAGCTGCCTACGTATCCCGAAGAAGAGAATTAGGCTATGACATAGTTCGAGGCTAGGGTTACACTCGAGTATTTTTGCGGGCTTTTCCCATAGGCGTAGAATATTTTAAGTTGGTCTGAGTTGATAGGTGTAGAGAAAATATTTTTGTCCAAATCTATAAGGATGGCAACACCTCCCGATATTAAGGTCTTGATGAGATAGGGTCTAACCCAATTAGGCTCGAACTTGACCCGTGGATCAAAGATAGGAGCTCTGATCTCTTTGAGGACTAAGTCACCTTCCTTCAAGTTTTGAGACTTAACCTTCTTGTTAAATGCTCGAGCTATCCTTCTTCGATATCCTTGAACGTGGAATAGGGCTCTAAGCCTGCTTTCGTAAAAAATTAGAAACTCTTCGTACCTATCCCTCTGCCATTCTGACTCGGGGATATTACTTTCAGCCATTACTCTTAGAGATGGGACCTCTAATTCTACGGAAAGAACTGCTTCCATTTCGTTGACCAAGGCATAGGGTGTTGCTCCAATAGAAGTTCTAATCGATGTCTGATATTCCCAAAGTGAAAATGGTAACTTTTTTGGTCAATCCTTGCTTTCTTTTATCGTTTTCTGTAAGATCTTCTTCATAATCTTATTTGGTGCTTTCACAGCTCCATTGGTTTGCAGTTTGTATAGCGAAGATTTGAGGTTGACAATTCAGTACTCCTCTAAGAGTTCCAGAACTTCTCCTTAAAAGTGGAAATCGTTGTTGAAAATTATCTAATGTGGGACTTTGTACCGACAAATGAGATTTTCTTTGATGAACTTGGCTACTTGGGAGGCTTTCAAGACTGAGTAAGAGGCAGCTTCGACCCACTTTGTGAAGTAATCAATTGCCACGAGAATAAACTCGTGTTCATTTGATGCCTTGGGTGTAACCTTCCCTGCGGCGTCGATTCCCCAAACTGAGAACGGCCAGGGAAAGGTCATGTTATATAGCTGAGATGGCGGTACATGCATGAGGTTTGCGTGGATCTGGCACTTTTAGCACCTCTGGACAAACTAATGGCAGTCTGCTTCCATGGTCATCCAAAAATATCCTTGGCGCAGGATCTTTTTAGGCAGCATCATCACGCTCATGTGAGGTCCACAAACTCCTCTATGAATTTCTCTCATCACCTTGCATCCCTCTTCCGTGTCGACACAAAGCTTATTAACTCCTAGATATCCTCTTTTGTATAGTTTTTCCCCACATATTACGAACTGTGCAGCAAGTCTCCTAATAGCTCTCTAGTCCTTTTCACTGGCTCGTCTTGGATATTCTCCCTTCTTGATGAAATTCCAAATGTCATGATACCATGGTAACCCGTCATCGGCTGCTTGGGTAATAGTGATGTTGCTGATTGCAGGTACATTCTTTTGTTGAATTTCAAAAGAGCTCATCCTTATCCCAGAGGGTATGTCTATCATCGATGCTACAGTGGCCAAGGTATTGGCGAACTTGTTCTGCAATCCGACTAAGCAAGCTTCGTACTTAGCCTAATTGTTAGTGACTTCAAACTCAACTTAAAAGCTAAAAAAATATGGGAATCATCAAGAGTGGCAATGAGTATCCCTATCCCATAACCGTATTGGTTTGAGGCTCCATTGAGAAAGAGGGTCCACAGATCCTTCTTAATCTTCAGCACCTATTCATCGGGAAACTCAAATTTAGGCTCTTCTTCTCCTTTGATAGGGTGGTTGGCTAAGAAGTTTGCAACGGCTATCCCTTTCACTGATTTTCTTGTGACATACTGCAAATCAAACTCAACTAACATCAGCAACCATCGGGCCAACTTTCTTGTCAATGCGGACTTTTTAAAAAGATATTTGAGTTGATTCATCCGTGAGATCAGAACAACCCGGTACACTAACATGTATTGACGTAATTTCCTAGATGCTCAAACTAGCGCCCAATAAGTCTTCTCCGAAGGCATATACCATCGTTCGCATTTGGTCATCTTCTTACTCAAGTAATAGATAGCTCTTTCCTATGCAAGCATACATCCCATTGTTGAATCAGTCACTAATAGGTATAGTATTAAAGGATTGCCGGGTTCTGGTGGTGAAAAAACTTGAGGGTTTTGCATATACTTCTGTACGGCTTTGAAGGCATCCTGACACTGCTGATCCCATTGAAACTTGGTCCCTTTCTTCAAGAGTCAGAATAAGGGGTCACATGTAGTAGTTAGCTTGCCGATAAATCGAATGATGAACTGAACCTTTCCCAAGAAGCTCCTTACATCCTTCTCCGTCTTTGGGGGAGGTATTTTGAGAATGGTCTTGATCTTTGATGGGTTTACCTCTATGCCAAGCTGTGTGATCATGAATCTGAGCATTTTTCCTACTGTAACTCCGAAGGCACACTTGTGAGGGTTCAAGCGCATCTTGTACTTTCTAATCCACTCAAAGAATTTTCTTAGTGCAACGATGTGTCCTTCCCGAGTTTTGGATTTCACAATCATGTCATCCACATATACTTCTACCTCCTTATGTATCATGTCGTGCAATAACGTGGTTGCAGCCCTTTGATATGTTGCTCCCGCGTTCTTTAGTCCGAACGGCATGACTCTATAATAGTAGGTACCCCAAGGCGTTATGAAGGTAGTCTTCTTTCGGTCTTCTAGAGCCATCAGAATCTGGTTATACCCTAAAAATTTGTCTATAAAAGACAAGAGCACGTTCTTGGCGGTGTTGTCTACCAATACGTGTGACACCCCACCCTCCGGGCACGTCAGGACATACACAAATATAAATAAAGGGATATTTTAGCCATTCATTCATATTTACATATCATAAATATTACATCTTTAAGAGTTCTAAACTGTTCAAAATACATAACGATTACAGTTTCACTAAAGAGTCAACAAAAACAAGTACACTAGGCCCGTGGAATGTAAACAAAAAGAACAAAAGGGTGAACACTAAATCTTTTAGATGGCATTATCGGGGTCTGCTGGTTCCTACTACTCACCTTGTTCTTCAAATCCTTCTTCTTCACCGGGAGCGACTTCCTCAAAGAATTCTTCCTCCTTACTTGTGGCACAAATGCCATGAGCCAAAACCTAGAAGAAAACTTCCCAAACCTTCTAACCAAACTCACAACAAAATATTCTACAATACATATCATATAACACTCAGTACAATTTAAAGTCAAAGAGACAGACAAATTTATAACAAAATAATAGATAAGTCAATAAACATGCGTCTGAGATGCCGTATATGCAATGCAAATGCCCAACCCGACATACACCCAGATCATGACAGGAATTCCACACAGAAAAATTCTAAGGGAGAGACTTTATGGATAAATTGTACACTAAAGACACCACTACTCGTTACAAATGATAAATCCTTCGCCTGGCTACATGCCACAACTGTTTTACTACAAAATTTACAATGACATGGAGCTTGGATTGAACCTAAATGCTCTCACTTTAAGAAGCAGGATGCCTTCGCACTAGTGTCAACTCCAAAGTATAAACTACCAATAATAGCATGCCATCAAAACCAGAATGCTAGCGATGAACCTATGGAGCCCAACAATATCTATGATAAATTATTTCAAATATCAGGGATGCACCTAGAGTGTATAAACCAAATCTGTAACATCGGGGATGCACACAGGGTGTATAAATCTAATTTGTAACATCGGGAACGTACTCAGAGTGTACAAGGGGAATACATCCCAAAATATTTTCAAAAATGGCAATTAGGGGAGCCCTAAACTTAGAACCAAAAAAGACAATTCAATACAGCCCATCCCAATAATGATTTAGACAAATTGACTCTAATATGCCAGGATGCAAGTGACAATGTCCATAATGTAAAATATAGATCTCAAGTGCAACTATCTATAGCATGGCATCAACTAGCATGGCAAAGTTCATGGTACAACTCACTAAGCATAAGTATAACTGTGTGAGGCGCAAGTTCAATTCTCAAGATACAATTCAAACTGGATGGCCTGAGTTCTAATCATCGTACATTGACTTAAAAACACTAATCAAATAATTCAAATCAATCAAAACACAAACTCGGGTCTCACGACAAAAGGTACTCAAACATACACATAGCAACTTTATAAGCAAAGTTCAAGTATTAAATTTAAAGGATCGATAAGGTTTTGGTGCATCTAGATTTGGAATTAAGTTATGATTTTTAAACACCATTTAGATAAAAATATTTTCTATAACTCCTATGTTTAATACTAAGGTCAAAACCTAAGGCCAAAGGGTGAATAAAACATTTAAGCAAAAACGGTTCATCACTTTCCTCAAACTTTTATTGAAAATACAATTCTATTGGTCTCGATTTTGGGGTAACAAATGAAGTCCGAATGAGCCCATGTTTAGATATGTTCTATTTGAACATGTTCCCTACATGTCTCATGAAGGGTGTAAGGGGTGGTTGTTTGAAACAAGTTAAAGATATAAGTGATTTTGTAAAATAGGTTCTGTTAGTGGCTAAATCCTTAGCAGAATCGATTTTGGACAGAGGGTTTGAAATCATTTTGAGGGACTTTTTTGAGGCATCTTGGTCTGATATTAGTACAATAAGTACTTCAATATGTTACCTACAATATTCATGTAGACCACATTTGGAGTAGTTTACTAAAAATAGGAGTTTTTGGCTATACAAAAAATATGTGACAGAAGTGTCCTTTAATGGTTGAACCACAATAGAGAGTTTCAAAGGGGTGTTAACCTATCAAGCATTAGTAGTTTGTGCTCCTTTTTGGTGGGTAGTTAGCTATACATATTATCTATAACTCTTATTTTTGGCCAAATCTCGAATCTCATTGTAAACTAGGGTTTTTAGGTCGGTATTGTTGATTGGTCAAAAAAAGACACTTTGGTAGAATTGCAATATCTCGAGTTTAACTTACTCAAATGAGTTGAAACCAACTTTGGATGAAAGATAACACAAAAATATAAATCTGGACATAAATCACATGCTTAGATCAAGTTTCTACGTTGAGTTATGGAGTTCCAAAGATCGGGGAAGAAACATTAAGGTACTGAAAAACCAGGTCCTTATATGTTCAAGTCTCCTACTTATGAGATGTCAAGGTTTTGTCCCATTTCTTTGCATGCTTGTGTTTTATACATGAATATAAGGTTCTATAACACTTTTAAGTCATCAAGCTTAAAAATAACAACACACAACTACATCTCATATCAATTAAGAATACAATAGGCCCTATTTCTCAACTACAA
Organism: Heliamphora pulchella; assembly: GCA_032270985.1. Classification (NCBI taxonomy): domain Eukaryota; kingdom Viridiplantae; phylum Streptophyta; class Magnoliopsida; order Ericales; family Sarraceniaceae; genus Heliamphora; species Heliamphora pulchella. Next base: position 17,344 of record JAULJZ010176319.1, read on the forward strand.
CGTCGTTTCGGTTTGTTTTTGGTTCTTAATTTTCAAAGTGTTTAAAGAGGTGAGTTGAGGGATATTTTAAGTGATATTAGACATAAGGTTTAGAGGTTTTACTTATTTGTTTAGAGGCTCAAATGGTGGTAGGTTGGAAGGACTTAGCTTTTAGAGAACTCTCCTTGATTTCCTTAGCTTCTTCTTCCTTCTTTCTTTTTCTTTCTTCTCTCAACTCACCCAAACTCCTCAAGAACACGCCACATCTGGTTTCTCTCCTCTCTTGGCTGAAAATAATGAAGGGAGAAAGAGGGTGTTTGGCTTAGTTTATATAGAAAGGGTTTGGGAACACAATGATGTAATTTTAAGTCCTTTTAAGTCATTATTTCTTCTATATCACATGGGTGATGTAATTTGGTACAAGTTTTGAAAGAGATATATCATATTTGGGCTGTGGAATTTCAGATAGGGGTTAGTTAGGAGACAAAAAATATGATCTCAATCAATCTTGGGGTTTTACCTTGGTTTACGTGCCCTTTTGTGCAAGAAAATATTTTAAAAATTAATTTGATGTATCTTTTTGGTATTTTTTCCTACTGAAACTTATTATTTTAGTATGTTTATGATAAATTTAGTATTCTCATGAATCATCATAGTTTTCATAGCAATTGATTAAATAAAGGTAGTCTTTTAAGTCAAATTAAGTTAGTTTGACAAAATATGACTTTTTGACTTATTTTAGTGTGAATAAACTTCAATAATGATTTGTTTTCTTTTGTTAGCCTATAATACCATATTATTATCTATATTACTTGTTCAATAAGTGTTGGATCATCATAATACTTGATTTGACACTTTTCTCATCTTTTTAAGGTTAAAGACAAGCAAAAATCTACTTTTTGTCACAACTTCCAAGGTAGCCGGCCACTAAGGGGTTTTTTTATTATTTTTTATGTTATCTTATCTTTTTCTACTTTATTGTACTTAAATTCTTGATTTAGGGTGTCGATGTGTCAAAATTTAAGTTTTTAAGACTTTTTGCTGTATTATGGGTAAAATAGTTATTTTATCCAACTTATGAGAACTTTTGATTTTTAATTCATTACTTCATGATAATCACTTAATTTAGAATGTTGAGAGAGTCTCCAGGAGTTAAGGTTTTTTTGCTTAAGTTTTAAACATTTTTAGGGTTTTTGGGTCGAATTTGGAGTTTTCGAGTCGAGTTAGGATTTCGAACCTCTTTCATACTTTATGGCCTCGTAGGCTATCCATCACTAATACTTAGGGGTTGAACTGAATCTTTACACGGGTCGTTTTCAACCAGATTGTTACAACTAGGGTTCGAACCAGGTCGTTTCACACTATCCTCCTTAAATAAATTTCGTCCCCAAAATTTCGTATCGTACCTCAGTTTGTAAACAACTAGGGATGACTTGCCCTCATTGCTTCCTCTCATTCCAAGCTTGAGTCTTCAATTCTGTTGTGACTCCCAAGTATTTGAACAAACGGGATAGCCTTTCCTCTAAGAACCGTATTACGTTGATCGATTATCCTTATTGGTTGTCCTTTAAATGTAACGTCCTCTTCAACATGGTGCTCCTTTCAATCCAGAATGTGGGCAGGATCAGGTTCGTACTTTCTCAACATCGACACATGAAAAACGTTATGAACACTGGCGAGTTGCGATGGCAAGGCGAGTTAATAGGCCACTATTCCTACTCGTGCTAGGATCTCGAATGGTCCGATGTATCGTGGAGAATGCTTCCCTTTTTTTCCAAAACGCATGATTCCCTGCCTTAGTTGGATCTTCAGGAAACCATGATCTCCTATATTGAACTCGAGAGGTCTTCACCGTTGATTTGCATAGCTCTTCTATCTGCTTTAAGTTGTGGCCATCCGTTTTCAAATCGTCTTGATCTTTTTCGTTGTCTCTTGCACCAGGTTTGGTCCCAAGATGTTTGCCTCTCCACTTTCTACCCAGCAAATGGGTGACTTGCAAGATCTTCCGTATAAAGCTTCATAAGGTGGCATACCAATACCAGCCTGGTAGCTATTATTGTGGGCGAATTCGACTAGTGGTAGATGTGTCTCCCAGCTCCCCTTGAAATCCATGCCACATGCTCGAAGCATATCTTCCAGTGTTTGGATGGTGCGTTTTGATTTCCCATCAGTCTGCGGTTGGAAAGCTGTGTTGAAACATAACTTCATCCCCAGAGCTGTTTGCAGGCTCTACCAAAATCGTGAAGTAAAACTGAGGTCCCTATCAGACATAATGGAGACTGATATTCCGTGCAAGAGTACGACCTCTCGAATATATTTTCTACTTAGAGCTTCCAGTTTTTTAGTGGTAAAAAGTGAGCAGATTTTGTAAGATGATCTACGATGAGCCATATTCTGTCATTCCCTTGAGGTGACTTCGGCAACCCAGTGACCAAGCCCATGGTTATATGATCCCATTTCCACTGCGGTATTTCTAAGGGCTGTAGAGCTCCTCCAGGCCTCTGATGTTCAGCTTTTACTTATTGGCAAGTGAGACATTTTGGCCACAAATTTAGCCACATCTCGTTTTATACCTTCCTTCCAGCAACGTTGCTTCAAATCATGATACATCTTAGTTCCTCCTGGATGAACTACAAATGGTGACTAATGAAATTCTCTTAGGACTTGTTCACTTAATTCGTTGACATTAGGAATGAAAAGCTGATCTTAGAATAGTAATAGGCCATGTTTTCCGATCGTCCACCCCGGTTTAGATTCTTTAGCGATTAGGCAATTGTGCATAAATTCTGACTCTTGATCATACCTTTGAGCCTAAAATTTGTTCACACAATTCTGACTTGAGTTTCGTTAGGAAAAAGTAGGATCCTTCCTCCTAAATTAAGGGCTATAGGTGGAAATCAAGTAGTTCTTCAATCATGCTCCATTCTTGTGCAGCGATGCTTGCCAGCTCCCCCCTTGTTTTCCTACTTAGCGCGTCTGCCACTACGTTGGCTTTGCCAGTGTGATAAGTTAGAGTGAATTAGTAATCCTCAAGGTATTCTATCCAATTGTAATGTCTCATGTTTAGGTCCTTTTGGGTGGAAAGATATTTCAAACTCTTATGATCGGTAAAAAGTTCAAACTTATCCCCATAGAGATAGTGCCTCCATAGTTTCAAGGCGAATACAACAGCTGCGAGCTCTAGGTCATGTGTTGGATAATTTCGTTCATGTGGTCTAAGTTGTCTTGATCCATAGGCTATGACCCTCCCTTTCTGCATGTGGACACACCCCAGTCCTTCATTGGATGCGTCACAGTATACAGTATACCTAATGTCTTGTTCGGGTATGACTAAAATGGGGACACTGGTCAATCGTTTCCTGAGCTCTTGGAATGATGCTTCACATTTCTCATCCCATTCGAATTTCACTCCCTTTTGGATTAGTCTAGTCATTGGTCTTGCTATCTTTGAGAAATCGTTAATGAACCTCCTGTAGTATTCGGCTAACCCTAAGAAACTTCGAATTTCAAAGACATTCCTTGGTTGTTTCCAGTCTTTGACAACTTCAACCTTGGCAGGATCCACTGGTATTCCTTCTTTCTATACCACGTGCCCTAAGAATTTTACTTCGCTCAGCCAGAACTCACATTTGCTAGCCTTACCACAGAGTTGTGAGTTCATTAGTGTCTGTAATAATGTCCTCAAATGTTGATCGTGCTCGTCTTCAGCCTTTGAGTAAATCAGGATGTTGTCTATAAAGATTACTACAAATTTGTCCAAGTAAGGTTAGAAAAGTATGTTCATCAAACTCATGAATACCCTAGGGGCATTTGTCAACCCGAAAGGCATAACCACGAACTCGTAGTGACCATATCTTGTCCTAAAGGCTGTTTTGGGTATGTCTTTCTCTCTAACTCGGAGCTGGTGGTATCCTGAACGTAGGTCTATTTTGGAGAAACAAGTTGTTCCTCGAAGTTGGTCGAAGAGGTCATCAATTTGGGGATGTGGGTACCGATTTTTAATGGTGACCTTGTTCAACTGCCTATAATCAATACAAAGTCTAAGAGTTTGTCCTTCTTTTTGGCAAACAATGTTGGTGCCCCCCATGGAAAAGTGCTAGGGAGTATAAATCATTTTCTCAATAACTCTTGTAATTGCTCCTTTAGTTTCCGATGTTCTGCAAGTGCATTTCAATGTGCCGAAATTGATATCAGAGTAGTGCCTAGTGGGAGTTCTATTGTAAACTCAATCTCTCGATGGGGTGGTAATCTTGGCAAATCGTCAAGAAAGACATTCACATACTCGCATACTACTCGAGGTAACTCTTCCTCGGTTAGGGGGGTTATATCAACTAATAGGCTGGCTAGTCTTCTGGAAAAGTCATCTATTTTTTGAGTCTTATGTCCAACTAGTGTGAGCTCATCCCTTTGCTCCCCTTGTATTCGTACCATTTTCCCTTCATCATCTAAGGCTCGTATCTTCTTTAGGTAACAGTCAATAAGGGCTCGGTGTGTAGAAAGCCAATCCATACCCAGCATTACATCGTAACCGACTAGGTCAATTACCCATAAGTTACATGACAGGTAACTACCCCCCACTCTTAATACACAAGATTTGCAAAGCATATCTACCCTGGTTCGTAGGCCTACTGGGGTGGCAACATCTAGGACCCGATCTAATTTTTCTGGTTCAATACATAGTGTTTTCATGCAGGATGTTGAAATAAATGAATGGAATGCTCCCAAATCAAACAAAACGTTCACCAAGGTATTGAATAGTACAAACGTACCTTGAATAACTTGAGTATTATCCTCTTTTTCTCCCTGCAGTGCGAAGACCCTTCCTCCTCTTGGCTTATTGTCGTACCCAGTTTTGAAACTCCCAGCTGCAGCTCCCTGATTGACTGGCCTCACTCTCTCATTCTACATGTTAATCGGCCCCCGTGGCCCTTGATTTTGTATCAGTCCCCCTCTCAGATTCTAAACATTGCCTATAAGTCATGCGTTCCCAAACTGTGGCTGGTCCTTTATGGCGGCATGGGTCCTTGACGTTGTTGGTACCCGTAAGGCTGAAGCTATCTCCATTGTTGTGATGGTTGTTCCTTGAAATAAGGACACTCAGACCTTTTGTGCCCTAGTTGTTGGCACCTGAAACAAACTAGGGTTATCATAGCCTTTTTCCTATTTTATCTAGATCCCCCAGGCACTATGTATGGTTTGGCAGCCGCGAAGCCTGAGTTATTTCTAAGGGGTTCACCACTTCCAGCGTTTCCTTTCTTCTGTCCTCAAACCTTCCTTGATTCTGCCATTTCTGTCTCTACCAAAAGGGCTGCACGTACAACCTGAGCATAGCAAGGTAACTCCAAGTATATAAGCTTACTCTTGATAGTGGGTTCGAAACCCCATTCTAGCCTTCTTGCCTTAAAACTTTCATCTGGAGCCAAAGTTGATCCGTAGCGGTACAATTCCTCAAATCGGCTGATATAGTGTGATACTGTCATTGGCCCTTGCTTGAGATCCAAAAACTCCCTAATTTTTCCCTAACGAATGGAGGGTCAAAAATACTTTTCCAAGAACAGTTCCTCGAACTGAGCCCATGCCAGGGCTTCTACATCCCTCGTATCTTCAATCATAGTTCACCAATGGTCAGCCTCATCTTCCAGTATGTGAGCGGCCAAGGCTACCTGATTGGCTTCGTTTGCCACGTTCATGATTTTAAAATGCTTCTTGACAGCCCTGAGCCAGATCTCAGCTAAATTCGGATCAGTTGTTCCCTTAAAGGTCAGCGTTCTTTGCCTCCCCAATTCTGACACAAACTAGGCCCTATCTCTGACTTAGGGGCGGTTAATACTAGCGGCGAGGTCTCACAACACTTGTGTCAAACCCGAGTTATCTGTATGATCTACTGGCCCGTTCATATTTCGGTAATTATTAGGTCGTCTTCCTGCCATTCTCCTAAAAGAAAGCAAGGGATGAAGATAAGATTACTTATGTTATGTTGTGTTGGTTTAGTTTTGCTTATTAAATTCACTTGTTATGTTAGGATTTGACTTAGAAGGGTTGTAATAAAGTCCTTAAGTACGAGATAATTCTAAAGTATTAAATCCATTCAAAACACTAACATTTTTTCTTTACAAAGTTTGTCAGACATCACAAAGACACCTTCCTTCCCAAAACAACTTTCTCCTAGTTTTAGTTACTACATCACAGTTAAGACAATACCGTTTTCTTAGTTAAACAAGTATGGGAAGAACCGGCGAACCACACTCTCATATTCTCACGTCGCCTCCAAAGGGTCAAACGTTGTGGTAATAGGTTCTTTTGAGAGTTCGAATTTCTCCTCATCTTCATCTGGGTCATCCCAATCTTCCTCCTCGTCCCAATCGTCTAGTAAAATCCATGCTAGGGGTTTGACATGAAGGGGTCTATCGTCCACTATTGGTCTTTCTTCGAGGTTGAATTCTTTAGACTCCGAATCAGACCAAGCTCTTTCTAGATCAGCTAACATTATAAGAAAAGAAAGAGATAGAAGACTTATAATTTTTTTTTCTTTTGGTTGTTATAGATATGATGATAAAGTATTAGTATATATAACTTTACAGGACTCAAGGATATGTAATCTTCTAAACCTAGGCCACGGTCGCATGAGTAAAAGGGTTGAACCTAGGCTCTGATACCAACTGTGACGCTCCGTCCTCCGGACACGTCGGGCATACATAAATATAAATAAAGAGATATTCTAATAATTCATTCATATTTACATATCATAAATATTACATATTTAAGAGTTTTGAAATGTTCAAAATACATAGTGATTACAGTTTCACTGAAGATTCAACAAAAACAAGTACACTAGGCCCGTGAAAACTGAACAAAAAGAACAAAAGGGTGAACACTAAATCTTTCAGCTGGCATTGTTCGGGTTTGCTGGCTCCTACCACTCACCTTGTTCTTTTAATCTTTCTTCTTCACCGAGGGTGACTTTCTCAAAGAATTCCTCCTCCTCAATAAACATGAGTCTAAGATGCCATATATGCAATGCAAATACCTAACCCGATATACCCCCAGATCATAACAGTAACCGGGAAATTCTAAGGGACAGACTTTATGGATAAATTGTATACTAAATCCATCACTACTCCTTGTTGCGAATAGTAAATCCTTCACCTGGCTACATGCCACAACTATTTTACTACGAAATTTACAACGACGTGGGATTTAGGTTGAACCTAAACGCTCCCACCTTAAGAAGCATGATGCCTTCGCACCAGTGTCAACTCTAAAGTCCAAACTACCAATAATAGCATGCCATCAAAACAAGAATGCTAGCGACAAATCCATGGTGCCCAACAATAACCATGATAAACCATTTCAAACACCAGGGGATGCACCCAGGGTGTATAAACCAAATCTGTAACACTGGGGATGCACCCAGGGTGTACAAGGAGAATACATCCTAAAACATTTTTAAAAATGGCAACTAAGGACGCCCTAGACTTAGAACTAAGAAAGACAATTCAATACAGCCCATCCCAACAACAATTTACACATATGGACTCCAATATGTTAAGATGCAAGTGACAATGTCCATAATGTAAAATATAGATCTCAAGTGCTACTATCTATAGTATGGCATCAACTAGCATGGCAAAGTTCATGGTACAACTCACTAAGCATAAGTACAACTGTGTGAGGCGCAAGTTCAATTCTCAAGATACAATTCAAACTGGATGGCATGAGTTCTATTCATCGTACATTGACTTAAAAACACTAATCAAATAATTCAAATCAATCAAAACACAAACTCAGGTCTCACGACAAAAGGTACTCAAATATACACAGGAATTTTAAAGGCAAAGTTCAAGTATTAAATTTAAAGGGTTGGTATGGTTTTGGGGCATCTAGACTTGAAATAAAGTTATGATTTTTAAACACTATTTAGATAAAAATATTTTATACAACTCTTATGTTTAACACTGAGACCAACACCTAAGGCAAAAGGGTAAATAAAACATTCTAAGTGAAAACGATTCAGCACTTTTCTCAAAATCTTACCGAAAATACACCTCTGTTGGTCTCAGTTTTGGGGTATCCAATCAAGTCCAAATGAGCTCATTTGTGGATATGTTCTAGTTGGATATGTCCCCTACAAGTCTCATGAAGGGTGCTGGAGGGGGTTGTTTGAAACAAGTTAAAGATATAAGCCAATTTGTAAAATAGGTTCTGTCAGCAGCCAAACCCTTAGCAGAACCGGTTTTGGACAGAGGGTTTGAAATAGTTTGGAGGGAGTTTTTCAAGGCATCTAGGTCTGATTTGTGGACAAAAAATAGTTCAATATGTTACCTATAATATTCATATAGATCACGTTTAGAGTAGGTCACTAAAAATAGGTGTTTTTGGCTATACAAAAATATGTGACAGAAGTGTCCTTTAATGGTTGAACCACAACAAAGAGTTTCAATGGGGTTTTAACCTATCAAACCTTAATATTTTGTATTAATTTTTGGTGGGTAGTTAGATCTACATGTTATCTACAATGTTTATGTTTTGGATAAATCTTGGATCTCATTGTAAACTAGGGTTTTTAGGTCAGTATTATTGACTGGTTAGAAAATAACACACTTTAGTAGAATTGTAATATCCCAAGTTCTACTTACTCAAATGAGTTAAAATCAACTTTAGATGAAAGATAACACAAAAAGATAAATCTGGACATAAATAAGATACTTAGATCAATTTTTTGCGTTGAGTTATGGAGTTTGAAATATCAGGAAAGAAACATTAGGGTACTCGAAAAATCAGGTCCTTATATGTTCAAGTCTCCTACTTACGATATGTCAAGGTTTTGTCCCATTTCCCTACATTCTTGTGTTTTAGACATGAATATGAAGGTTTCAGAACACTTTTAAGTCATCAAACTCAAAAATAATAACATACAACCACATCTCATATCATTCAAAAACACAACAGCACCAATTTCTCAACTACAACGTCGTTTCGGTTTGTTTTCGATTCTTGATTTTCAAAGTGTTTAAAGAGATAAGTTGAGTGAAATTTTGGGTGATATTAGACATAAGGTTTAGAGATTTTACTTACTTGTTTAGAGGCTCAAATGGTGGTAGGATGGAAGGACTTAGCTTTTAGAGAACTCTCATTGATTTCCTTAGCTCCTTCCTTCTTTCTTTTTCTTTCTTCTCTCAACTCACCCAAACTCCTCAAGAACACACCAAATCTAGTTTCTCTCCTCTCTTGGCTGAAAATAATGAAGGGGAAAAGAGGGTGTCTGGCTTAGTTTATATAGGAAAGGCTAGGGAACACAATGATGTAATTTTAAATCCTTTTAAGTCCTTTTTCTTTCGTATCACATGGGTGATGTGATTTGGTACAAGAATTGAGAGAGATATATCATATTTGGGTTGAGGGATTTTGGCTAGGGGTCAGTTGGGAGACAAAAATATGATCTCAATTAATCTTGGGGTTTTACCTTGGTTTACGTGTCATTTTTTGCAAGAAAATGCTTTAAAAGTTAATTTAATATATCTTTTGGGTGTCTTTTTCTACTGAAACTTATTATTTTAGTATGTTTATGATAAATTTAGTATTTTCATGAATCATTATAGTTTTCATTGCAATTGATTAAATAGATGTAATCTTTTAAGTCAAATTAAGCCAGTTTAACAAAATATGATTTTTTGACTTATTTTAGCGTGTATGAACTTTAATAATAATTTATTTGCTTTTGTGAGCCTATAATACCATATTATTATGTATATTACTTGTTTAACATGTGTTGGATCATTATAATGTTTGATTTGATACTTTTCTCATCTTTTTTAAGCTTAAAGAAAAGTAAAAAGTTACTTTTTGACATAACTTCCAAGGTGGCTGGATACTAAGGGGTGTTTTTGTCATTTTTGATATTATCTTGTCCTTTTCTACTTAATTGTACTTAAATCCTTGATTTAGGGTGTTCATGTGTCAAAATTTGAATTTTTAAGACTTTTTACTGTACTAGGGATAAAACGGTCATTTTACCTAACTTTTGATTTTTAATTTCTTATTTCATGATAATCACTTAATTAAGAATGTTGGGAGAGTCTCCAGGTGTTTAAGTTTTGTTGCTTGAGTTTTTGATCTTTTTAGGATTTCTGGGTCAAACTTAGAGTTTTCGAGTCGAGTTAGGGTTTTAAATCTCTTCCGTGCTCTATAGCCTCATGGGCTATCCATCACTAATACTTAGGGTTTGGGCTAGATCTTTACACGGGTCATTATCAACCAAGTTGTTACAACTCGGGTCCGAACCGCGTCGTTACAATACGTCTATGTGGGGGAGAGGGAAATTGTCCTTTGGACTAACCCTATTAAGATCTCTGAAGTCAACACGTACCGAGATCCTCTCATCCTTCTTTGGTACCAGAACAATATTAGCGACCCATTTCGGGTACTCTATGACTGTGAGGAATTCAGCGTCTATCTGTTTGGTAACTTCTTCCTTGATCTTGAGCGCCCAATCTGGCATAATCCTTCTCAGCTTTTGCTTGATGGGTTTGGCATTGGGGTACAAAGGGATTTGATGCTGTACAATGTCGCAGTCTATGCCAGGCATACCTTCGTAGGACCATGTAATAACATCTTTAATTTTTTTTAATAAAAAGATTAGTTGTTCACGTTTCTCTAAAGACAGTGTTTAACTAACTTGAACCATTTGTGAATTATTTTCATTATTAAGATTTATTGAAACAGTTTCTTTGGTTATGGGCTTAGCTCGCATTTTTTCTTCCTTTTCAATTAAAAATTTTAATTCATAGGGGATATCCTCCTCGAATTCGTTAAAATCTTCAGAATCAAGACAAAATATTTGAGACACAGCAAAGTAAGCAAAGTTTGGTTTTATTTCATTGATTTCAAAACAAGTTACATCATGAGACTTAAAATAGAAAGGGCTCAGGATGCCAACTGATGTATTCCCAGCAGACTCAGAGTTAACCGACTTAGTAAAGACAGATTCAACAAACTCCAACCCACTTGTTACATCATGCATAATAAAAGACTCAACAGACTGACTCTTTCTCATTTTAGTTGCATCCGTGATAAGTGAGGTGTGATCCACAGGCGCATCTGCTTCCATCATCAGCACATCCTCGTCTTCGTCATCATTGCCTATACGCACCTGGGCCATCTCTTTATTGAAGAAAGACCCAAATCTCGTTCTTCACAAAGATCTGCCCAATTTGTTTACATCTTTTTGATAAAATCTATCTGCCAAATCTTGGCTTCTTCATCACTGTCAGATAGCTGGTGGCTGAAAAAGATCTCCAGTCCTGATAATTTCTTGTTGGTCTTCTCTTCTATCTATGATTCGAGGAACCCGCAGTAAGGAAAATTGTCCCCTTATTTGATGAAACGGCCATTCAGCGTTGGCCTATTCTTCCCCATGCTTAATTTTTCTTGTATCCCAATCAGTATCCATGACGATTATGATTCACCGGGATTGGGTCTGAAATCCCTTACAGATGCTTACCTAATCCCATGCCTAAAAAGTAGAACATTTCCTTCATCATGGCTATGACCATTGGATTCACATAGTTCCCCTCATCATTCATCAGAACTTGTACAACCTTGGTTTTGTCAAAATCAAACCCGTTTAACAAGAAATCCTCCTCCCCATGTTAGATCTCAAGAAGTGGGGTAGCATCGCTGAGCTGGGTTGACAAGCTAGTTTCATCCGGTATAGTGATAATTAATTCATCTTTGATCAGTTTTACCTTTTGGTGGAGGGTGGATGGAACAGCTCTAAACAATGGGTCGTGCAGCCATGGCCTTCCCAGTAGTAGATTGAATGATGCTGGCATATCAAGGACATGAAACTCTACATCACTTTCTAAAGATCCCACTGTTACAGCAAAAGTCACCAATCCTAGGACATCTCTTCGCATGTTATCATATGCTCGAACTCCCTGTGCACTCGGCTTGAACTCTTGCGTCTTCAATCCTAGGCAATAGGCAGTTCGCAACGGGCATACGTTGAGGGCGGAACCATTGTCGACCAGAACAATTGGTACCCATTTTTGTAGATATTTGACGACTAAATGCAACGGCTTATTGTGGGATGGCCTTTCTACTAAAAAATTCCTATCACTGAAGGCAATAACACTAGACTACTTCTCAGGTATGAGCATTCCAATCAATTAGTCTGGAGAGACATCAATTGGTATGTCCACGCTGTTCAAGGCTTTCGGGACGGCCTGTCGGTGCTTGTGGGATGTCACGAGCAACCTCCAAATGCTTACATTGGCTTGCGTTTTCTTAAGCTGTTCCTTTGTGCCCCTACTTGGTTGCCCCTTCTTTAACTGTGCGGGTTTAAAATATCACCCGCTCCTTGTCAGATGCTCTATCTGCTCTTCAGGCTCTCACAGTCCTTTAAACTGGTCAACTACCTCCCGAATCTTGGCCACCGAGCACTCCTTCCCTTGAAAGGCCCAGAAATTATTTTCATTATTTCCTTCATTTCCCCAAAAGTCATCCTCGATTTCCATTATGTTTTGTAAAAACCAATCAGACTCTTTACTTATTGCGGCCTTCAGATCAAAACGTTATGGTGGCGAGACTTTGTCCAATGGGTCTTCATAACCGTGTGGTGGGGGAAGGCCCTAAGGTTCCCACAGGCCTCCATGGTCACATGGTTGTTTGACTATCGGATGCCATTCCGGCACATCTTCTCCTTCATCATATTCTATATCTGTGAATTCCTACTCGACCTCTTCTAACTCCCGCATATCGTTCTCTTCTTGATAATCCCATTCGAGAGAACATAAGATAGGTCCCTTTGGTAGAGGTATCCTTAGTTTTGGCTCATGGAGAGGAATAATATATATGGAAGGGTCAAACGCAGGACTCGTGGTTCCCAAAAACTTCACTTAGGGAGCGTTTTTTTCTTTTTTTTCATTCTTCTTCTTGGCTTTTGTACTGACTGGCAGACTCTCTCCCTGCTTGTTCTCACTATCAACGTCCTTTTCCTTTGAAAATTTGCTATCTTTCTCTTTAGAGGACTCTTCTACTTCTAATACTATTTTTCCTGTTCCTTCCATTTCAAAACTCGGGTTGGCTTCCCCATACCAAGCTTCCCCTCGGTGCCAAGCTGTATCATTGCTCGGGACAATCGGGACATGCCACTTGATGTCGATTTCGGCCTCTTCCAAATCATCTAATGCCTCGAGGAGGGCTAAATCCTCCTATAAACGTCTGACCTCTTCATCGTCCTCGTCATTGTCATTAATGGGAAGGGAACCTTCTTCCTCGTGGATGATAAAAATTAGAAAATTGTTGAAATCATCTTGTATCAGATCCTTAATGAGGTCGTCAAGGTCATTAATCAATACCACTTCCTGCCCCGATGAAAAATCTGTAATCGATTTTGGTTTTGTTATAAAAACTATGAACTTGGAGGGATTATAACTTTATAATCCACCCTCGATAGCGTTCGCATTCTGTTAATTGGCATGATTTGGAAGAGGGTTAGTAGTAATGTTTAGTTTTTGTACAGCGGTGGGCGGAGGCATCATTTTGTTGTCAATCAAATCTTAGATCTCATGTCGAAGCTGCATGCAATTGTTAGTCAGATGACCATGTCCCTAGTGAAAGGCGCAGTACTAGGTAGGATTGTACCGGGGTAGCAAGGGATTTGGAGGCAGGATCGGGTCTAGAGGCTTTAGGAGACCCCTCTCAATCAGACGGCTCAAGATGGGTGTCAGAGGCACAATGAGTCTTGTGAAGGCTCTCTTTTGATTTCGGGGTCGACTTTGGACTATCGGCTGAGTAGACGAACTTGCCTGATTCGGGTTAGGGTTCAGCAAGTTCACTTCATAACTTCGGCTTATAGCATTGGCAACATTTCTCTAATTATTGACGTATGGCTTCCAAATAGTTCTTTGACTCAGTTCTCCCTGTTCAATATCCTTAGACTACAGACCATCTTCTATCTGTACCCCAGCATCGAAACCTGCTCAAATATCATCAACGACTACGTGATCAGATAATTTTGGAACTGCGGCTGTAATTCTTCACTACCATTCTTACTTACTCTCAGTAGGTTGACTTGTCATTTTGGCTGCCTTAGCCCTCCACCGGGTCAAGAACTCGACAAAAGATTTTTTGGCCTCCTGTCTGGTTGTCTCGAGTTCTCAGGTGGTGACATAAAGATGGATGTTGTAGTTGTATTGATTAACAAATGTGGTGGCAATGTCCTCCCATGTCCTCGTCTTTACAGCATCTGAAGACAGAAATCGTCTCTGAGCGGCTCCTGATAAAGACCGCTGAAAAAGCTGCGCTTTCAACTGGTCACTTATACCCATTGGCGAAAAAGTTCCCACATACATTCTCAAATGGATCCTCGGGTCCCCGATCTTATCAAACTTCCCTATATTCGACATTTTAAACTTCTCGGGCAACATAGCATCGGGGAATAAGCAAAGTCCTTTGACATCTACATGTAGTCCTCAACCCCTCGGGCTTTCCTCAAAATCTTCTCCAATTTGTCGACCTTATCAGACAAGATCGACTCCTTGGAGGCCAAGATTTTTGAGATTCCCAGTAGGACAGGCTGTACAACTGCTGGCTGGGCTCCTTCAGGTCCCACATTATCATCCCAAATGTTATCTGTTATACCATCTTCAGGGTCATTCAGAACAATCACATTAGAGTCTGCAACCTGGGTCTGTAAAGCTTGGTGACATTGAGTCTAGATCCTAGCCTGATTCGTTATAGCAGTACTAACTCCTTCAACTGTTCGTTGCAATTCCAGAATTATCCTCATCATAACAGCCATGGTCAGTTCTGGGTTTGCCATTGGCAATCTCAACTGATTGGTACGTCTGAGTCTTTCCCTCTGAGATCGAGCCCAAGTGTGTATAGGTTCTGCTTTTCTCGGCGCTATTATCTTGGGTATCTAAACCAAAAGGGCTCACGTAATTCGAAAGACTCGTTAATCGAGCCTAAATTCAAAATAACTCACCCTCAACGATGAATTAGGAGGACGAAAACTAACCCTAAACAGGGTGCAAACTATACAAACAAAAGCATCCATAATAAAGAAAATCACATAACCCTAAAATATTTATTGATCCTAAAAGAAGGGTTATAAGAATCTATAAGCACATGAAAAGGCTGGTAGGTCTCCACTCAGTGTACCTTCTGAATAGAGTTAAGAATATACCTCCCAATGCTAGGAATAGTAAACTAACCACGGTATTGGGTAGGCAGAGCAGGAGTTTGAGAACCAAGCGCACAAATATGCAAATGCAAATGTAAATACAAATCAAAAGTGTACAACAAGAACCATTGACATTTCAAGTTTAGCCCTCTTATGATTTTTATTTTTAAAAAATCAGTCCCCAGCGGAGTCACCAGAAAAAGCTGCGGATGCTTTGACAGAGCGCGTGAAAGATGCACCAGATATCTATTGTTTTTAGAAAATATTTTTTTTCCTTTTCAAAATAAAAATCCAAGATATCTTAGCATCCTTTTTGAAAAATGGAGTCGTCACTTGATTTTTGAGAAAAACCAAGAAAAAAAAAAAGAAAGATGCAGGTCTTTGAAAAATGTAATCAGAGAAAAAATGGTTCGGGGGCTAAGGTACGAAAAGGGAAAGAGTTAAGCACCATTTTCATCCAACCATAAGGTTAAAGAGAGTTTAATATTGGTTCTTGTTGTAAACTTTTTAAAGGTAACATATACAGAATAGAAGGTTAAAGAGAGTCAAGCAAAAGCAAACAATGAAACAAAAATCTAACTACGATCCTAGGATCATGCAACTTGGTTGTTATTTCTAGATATACTGCATGTATTGTTTGAGCAAAGCAAAGCGAAAAATATGTAAATAAGCGGTAAATGAACAAATAATATTCTTAGGTCATGTAATAATATTTTTGTCCCCATTATACTGTAAACATGCTGTACAAAACAAGCAAAAGAGACTTAAACACCATATTTAAGCTACTAGTTATGCACAAAACTCTTGGCCTTGGCAACAAATGTTGCGGCCATGACAAAAATAGGGTTACCACAAAAAATAGAATAAAAATATCTCGCGGCCATAACGAAAAAATATCACAGCTTTGGTTTTTAAGAGGTACAAAAAGGGTATATACATTGCACAAGGCTTAAAATAGGCTTAAATGAATATGATATGCAGAACGTAGACAAAATCTATTGGTTTTAGGCTAAATCTACCATTCTTTATCCTCTATGCAAGTAATAACTCTAAAAGAAATATACAGGATATCAAAAATGAATAACAGAGAGCTTAAAACACATTTACGTTATACTGATCTCTCAAAAACTACACGGCCATAACAAAGGGGATGACGGTCGTGACAAATATGAAGGAAAAGAAGGCGGCCCTAACATTTACATAACCTCAAAATCATGCAAATATGAAGATATATAGAATGGAGACCATGACCCATTCGATTTAGGCCAGATCTACCATTCATTACCCGACAGAAAACTAAACAGAGATACGTTAAGAAGAAAATACTAAACAGAACCATAGAAGGATGTACGAATTTGAAATAAACAGATAAAAAAGGGTTTTGAAAAGGTTTTTTTTTTTGCATTTCTGGTCTTAGAACAATGTAACGGCCGTAAAAATAAAATGTTGCGGCCGTCCATATAAAGAGGCATCAATGTAGTGGCTCCTATAAAAATAACACAGCCGTCACTGCGGGTTTAACAGAACACACGGCCATGGCATAAGAACGTTACGGACAGTATGTTCTAGAACCTCAGTAAGCTTCTGATGTGTTCAGTGTGCTTGTGAGCATCGAAACAGGATGTAAACAAATGTAAATATACAAAACAGAAGGCTAAGCAGATACTGTTAATGATTAAAACTTGGAGAAAATGAATATTTATATTGAAATGAATAATAAATAGGCAACAAAAACATGAAAACCTTGGAATTGCTATGCAGATACTATTAAGAAGAGTCATAGTATCCTAAGGTTATCTCATGTAAATATCCACATCGAATAACCCCTCGGTGGTGAGAATACGGTACCTCCGAACCAATATATGTGCACCAAGAACACCTCTGAAGCAAGCAAGAGCACAAATGAGACTTGAAAAGTATGGAATGGATAGGAGAATATCGAGTGGAGCAGTATTTAGGCAGAGTTTTGGTATCCACGTATGTTTTTTTTCATTTTTTCTTGGAATTGCCGCGTATTTATAAGCAAGACGAGCAACACAGACCCCTTCTAGGATGTTGTCACCTGTCCAAAAAGAGGTAAATGTGACAGCCGCTACCTTTTTGCTTTTGTACAGTACTGGCCCCTACCTTTATGATGGTGAAAAGGATAGCCGCGACTTTCAAAAGTCACGACCTTGATAAAAAGGCAACAGCTGTAACAAAGAAAGTCAAGGCTTGATTTTGGGTTTTCAAAAAGGTTACAGTCGTGAAAGTAAGGATACGGCCTATTTTAGGGTTTTTAATAAGGTAATGGCTGTGTGGATAGGGATGTCACAGCATAAAGTTTTTTTTAAAGATTTTTGGGTTTTGAACTATATTCGTGATTTTGCTTGCTTGGGGGTATCTTTAAGCATGATTCTCATGCTTTCGTCATTGGGGCGTATTCGAGGTGGATGCCTAAGATTTGGCTTGGTCAGATTGGGGTGTTTACAGCATGCGGTTCAAGATATCACTTGGCCTCGGCCTCTACTGCTACCTGCTCTGCCGCACGTGTAGCCTCTGCTGCTTGCTTTGTTATTGCTCGCTCTATCTCCGATGCTAATGTATCCATTGCATCCAAACCCTCATGAAAAGGAGCAAAAGGCTATGGGTCTGAATCCCCACTGGCAAGAACGTCGAATCCAGCACTACTAATGGCACCTATGGAGTTGCTCCCAATGGTAGCAGGGCCACGTTGTGCTCCCAAGTCATCATCTCAGTGGCCACATTCCGCCATGAACAAGAAAGGAAGAAAAAGAAGAGTAAACATCCTCGAAATGCACTGTAACACTTCAAATCAAAGCACCAAAACTCCAAGAATTCAAGAAATCTGAGAGAGTGTCCGAGAGAGAGAGAGAGAGAGAGAGAGAGAGAGTTTGAGAAGTTAAAGGGTGAAAGTGAGCTACCCTGTATTGAAGGTAAAACTGCCATGATCATTATTTTTGCAAACGATTTTCGGTAAAAAAATTAACTGGGCGGACAAACACCGAAATGGGCTCCACAGTTAATTTTAGAAAAATACCTTTTTCCAATCGAATCTTCAACTATGATTTTCTTTCCAAGTTGAAGCTTCTGCTAAACCTTCTACTGTATTCTCTTGTGTAATTTTCGGATATAGTGTGAGCTATTATTCTCCGAGAACTCGTACCAACAGAACCTGATCAGTTTTAGTCTTGAAGACAAGTTATGAAATTGGTTCAACCTATTCACATATTTATAAGATTACAGCAGGGTCCTGTGGAGTAATTATGAGTAAGACGTCCAGTAGAATACAGACACCCATCAGCGGTTTTCATAATTAAGCGAACCTCATAGCGGTATCTTCAATTATAGAAAACTAGCAGCAGTTTTTGCAACTTTTATAAAACACTGAATTACAGTTCACACCACTAAAGAACTATTATTGCACTTTGACCAATAATCTAAAGACTTTCTTGCATTGAGCTCCTGTTATTAAATTTTTATTATTTCTCCCCACGTCAAGATTCTCGATACCCGCCAATTAAATTTAATTATTAACAATTTAATTAAATTAACATCTTGCAATTCCTTAAGCCCTTCTACTAAATTTATTTGACTGCCGGATAATCAAATGTATCGGTAGGGTTTGGCTCAGTCAACACTTATAAGCTTCCTTAAAGGGCTATCATCAATCCCGATCTTTTGGGATATAGATTCCGTCAATAACTAATATTCATCATATAAACAATACTGCTATCCAACTCACCGAGAATATAGACCTATATAAGATCACACCCTCTAATTAATCAAAATAATGAATATTAAATATACGCAAATCAATAATTATTTTAGTATTAAGAGCATAAGAAATATTCATAATAATCTTGGAGTGTGAACTAATTTATATAGTTAGTATAAAATTAATTACCCCAATGTGTCCCATTCAATACACACAAAGTGTACTAGCACATAAAGTCAGAATAATAAACGACGCTATTATTTGTTTTCAGTAACCAAGACAGACCTACTAAAACTCTGTGTCATAGTCGTACCGATGGTATGTTCATTTTCATCAAGACTATGAACATAAAACTTATATTATGTAAGAACCTATAATCTGATCTTCTGTGTGCAAGCCGTACTCTATACACCAGATTAAATAGTGTACATAATATAGGACATCTGTGCATAACATTAAAGAAATAATATACATATATTACTCATAAAGATTCTTATAAAATAAAAAATTAATTTAATTAAAAAATAAAACTAGAGTGATTCCATGCCTGAAAGGGACACTATTTCTTGGAATCCTGCATGCTAAAACGAGCAAGGATGTCATTGATATAATTTACTTGTGATAAAATTAATTTAGTTTTATTTTTTAATAAAATTTATTTTTTATTTTATGAGAATCTTTATGAGCAATGTATGTATATCATTTATTTAAATATTATGCATGGATGTCCAATATTCTGTACAGTATTTAATCTGGTGTGTAGACTACGACTTACACACAGAAGATCATATTTTAGATTTTTACAGAATATAAGTTTTATGTTCACAATTTAGATAAAAATGGATATATCATCTATACGACTGTAACACAGAGTTTTAGTAGGCCTGTCTTGGTTACGGAGAACAAATAATAGCATCGTCTATTATTTCAACTCTCTGTGCTAGTACACTTTGTGTGTATTGAATGGGACATACTAGGGTAATTAATTTTATTCTGACTATATTAATTAATTTACACCCCAAAATTATTATGAATAGTGCTTATGTTCTTAATCCTGGAATAATTATTGAATTGTGTATATTTAATATTTGTTATTTTGATTCATTGGAGGGTGCGATTTTATATGGGTCTATATTTTCAGTGAGTTGGGTAGCGGTATTATTTATATGGTGAATATTAATTATTAACGGAATCTACGTCCTGAAAGATCAAGATTAACGATACTCCCTTAAAGAAACTTATAAGTTTTGACCAGATCAAACCCTGCAGGTGAATTTGATTATCTGACGGTTAAATAAGTTAAATAGAAGGGCTTAAGAAATTGCAAGATGCTGACTAAATTAAATTGGAGGATATCGAAAATCTTAGCGTGCGGAGAAATGATAAGCATTTAATAATAGGAGCTCAATGCAAGAACGTCTTGAGATTATGGGTCAGAGTGCAATAATAGTTCTTTAGTGGTCTAAACTGTAATTCAGTATTTTATTAAAATTATAGAAACTGCTACTAGTTTTCCATAATTGCACATACCACTATGAGGTTTGCTTAATTGCAGAAACCGCTAATGAGTGTCTGTGTTTCACTGGAAGTTTTACTCATAATTACTCCACAGGACCTTGCTATATCCCTATAAATATACTAGTAGGCTGAACCACTTTCATAACTTGTCTTTCAAGACTAAAGCTGTCCAGGATTTGTCGATACGAGTTCTTGATAGATTCTAACCCACACTACATTCAAGCATCGCATAAGGGAATACAGTAGAAGGTCTGACGGGAGCTTCAACTCATGAACAAAAATGTAGTTAAAGATTTGACCGGTAAAAAGGTAATCTTCTAAATTAACTTTTGTTGCACGAATTTTATTTTGATCGTTCGACGTCAAAAATTTTATCTAGAGCTCGTTTCGGCGTTTACCCATCTAGTTAATTTTTTATCGAAAATTATTTGTAAAAATAATGATCTTGACAGTTTTGCCTCCAACAATTACTATCAGTGCCGTTTTGTTTTTTGTTTATGGTTATCGGGGCCGGATTATTTTAGAATTGTGCTAACTTGATTTTGCAGGTGTTCTAATTCCAATTTTATGATCGCCATTTATTTCATATTTGATTGAATAATTTTGAATAATGATTATTTTTTTTAATCACGGGGGTTGACCGTGATAGATTAAATGTGAGCCTTCGGAACATAGGATCGATATACTAGTTAGTTTTTATTTTTAAAATATCTGTTTAAATTATTTAAGAACAAGTTGAATATATCCAAAAATACGAACAACGAAGGCGGCATCGGCAGTGATTATAGATTTTTATGGGCCACAAATTACGGTAAGTTTTTAATAGTTTTAAACAATTTTTTTTCGATGAGTTTTCTGCAGTATTTATACATTAAAAACAGTAGCAAAAATAAGTCAAAATAGCAAGAAAAAATCACCAAAATAGCCCACCACCGATGGCTTTGTCAGCGGCAGTTCGGTGGAAGTTTTAATTTTTTTGGGACCATTTTTGGGACTATTTTTTGAGTAATTTTTTAGACATAAAATGGCACCTAATATACCTTAAAATACTGTCCAAAAAATAAAACAATTTGGGCTAAAATAGTGCACAAACAGGCAGAGCGGCGGCGGCACTAGGTGAGGCTGTTTTGGGGCTGTTTTCGAGGTGTTTTTCAAAGTAACGTGTGGCTAGATATTTGACCTATTTTTTTAGAAAAAACGAGCACAAAAGAAGTACTAAAAAAATTCCAAATAAGGAACTGTTTGGGAGACAGCAGCAGGCTATTCGGGCAATTTTTGGCAGTTTTTTGGGCTATTTTCAGGCAGATTTTTTGACAAATTTTTTTTTATTTTTTTAAGAGATTTCTTTCGGTATAAAAATCATTGAAAACGGAGCTCGGATGAGGCGGCAAAAGCCATCTGAAGTGGGCCGCTAGGCAGCGCCGGCGGCGGGCAGGTGGTAGCCAACGATTTTTCTCTACCTGGGCTGTTTTTTTTTTATATTTTTATATCTTTGATTCTGATATAATATATCAGTATATATTTAAGTGTATCAGGGTATCCTGATGCAATTAGGACATCGGAATCAGAGACGAAGTATGATTTTTACAGCTTATCTCTTCAGGAGATTAAAACGCTTTACCATTTCACTTGAATCATAAAATTGGAATATATGCATATCGTGTTTATATATGTGAACTGCGTGGATGATTGCATATCTGTTTTATTTATCATGTTATTTAATTAATTCAAAATTTTAATTTTAAATAAAATATTTTGTAATAAAAAATTAAATTAAATTTTTTTAATTAATTAATTTTAATTAAATAAAAAAACTTCAGATATTTTATTTTTTACAAAATATCACGTTTAAGATGATTTTTCATAAAATCGAATATCTTGAAAAAATGTGATAATTAATTTCGAATTTTAAATTAATTAAATAGAAAAAAATTTAATCAAAATAAATTATAATTTTTTAAAAAATACAAAATAAAAAATAAAATAAATAAATGCCTTTAATCACTATCTTAGTTGAAAAGCTGAAGGAAAAATTGTGCATTTTGTAAATTTTATTCGCTACGCATTTAAACACAAAAAGATGGTTTGATAAACTAAAATCTTTAGAATCGTGTACACGGAAAGATGTTTAATTCTTTCATATCGTGTGTTTTTGAAAATTAATAAATTTATTTTAATTAAACGAATTTTTGTAACTCTAAAAAATATTTTAAAATCTAAGTGGAGAGAAAATTTATTTATAGATAAATTCCGTGGTCTTCATTACTGGTTTGTAGGCGATGCAATTAAACTCTGCGTGTTAGCAGTAAAGCCTTCCTTCTCATTAGACAGATTAATTGTGGTATCGCCAGTACAAATCTCCTTTAGAGATAATTCTAGATAATTGTTAGTGTGGATCACTTATCCATCTGAAGGGTTCATTGCGAAGCGATTAATTTGAGATTAGATAATGGTTAACACTTAATTATATATAATAGTATTCCCTTCATCTAAGTCACTGCTATTATATACTGAACCAAAACTATGTTAGCTATTTAATTTAACTTAGCAGGAGTAATTGGCTAGATAGTAAAATTAATAAGAATTTACCTGTCCGGTTATATGATGGATAGTAGACGTCCTCCCATCGAGACATGCTATTTACAGGATACCAGGCTGCTGGCGAATTTCTTTTAAAATAGTAGAAGAAATTAAATTAAAATAAATTCAAAGTTTTACTCATCATAATTAACAGTATTTTTTAATTATGTGATTCTCAATATTAGAATAAATTTCAACCCACTCGCTTTAATACTCAAAGAAAACAAACAAGCAGGAACAAATTTTGTTGACTGAAAAAGAAACTTGGATATACCTTTAACTACCAATGGTATTTCTTCAATACCAAGAAATGTGTTTGTTTAAGAAAAAGATTTTTCTTCTAGGCCGAAATGCATAAAGAAGAAAAAGTTAAGAAATAAGGAGACATGGTTTTTAGGGTAGTTAGTGGGCTACGGACTGGTATGAAATAGCCGAAAGACAAATGTTTTCACTATAATCAGACACAGTACTGGAAAAAGTTATGTCCAATATTTCTCAGAAGGCAGAACAAACAGGGTAATTTCTGTTTACTGGTTGTGAAAACATGTTTAGCGGTGTTATCTACCGGAACCTAGTGTCCAAATACAGGAGCTACTGATCATGTTTGCAATTCATTGCAGGAGTTTTAGGAAACCAGACAACTTAGTGATGGGGAGATTTACCTGCATATGGACAATAATACAAAGGTGATAGCAGTTGTAGTGGGAGATGTCATTCTCAGTTTTAGTGGAGATAGAGTTTTAATATTCAGAGATTGTCTTTATGTACTTTCCATTAGAAGGAACTTAATTTTCATATTTAGATTAGTTAAAGACGGATATTTGATTTATTTTAATAACTCTGTAGTTATTAACAATAATAAACGGGTTATCTGTTCTGGTATATTGGTGGATGACCTTTATATTATTATTCTAATATGTCCTACATTGTAACTAACTGAAACAAATGACACATCTAATTTACTATATAAAAGAAAGTTTCCTTCTTTAATAAATTAAACGTTTCTTTGGCATTTACGCTTGGATCATATTAATCTAAAAAGGATAAACAGACGGGTAGCAGATGGACCTTTGAGTTCATTGGAAGTGAAGGCACTTATAGTCTGTGAACCCTACTTAGAGGGTAAGATGACCAGGAGGCCTTTTTCGGCCAAGAAACTATAGAGCTAAAGAACTGTTAGAGCTGGTTCATTCTGATGTGTGTGGTCCTATGACAATCCAAGCTAGAGGTGATTTAGAGTACTTCGTCAGTTTTATTGATGACTACTCAAGGTATGGATACATTTACCTAATGCACCGTAAGTCTGAATGTTTTGAGAAATTTAAAAAATTCAAGGTGGAGACGAAGAAGCGTCTGGGTAAAAGTATCAAATTACTACGATCCGACCGTGATGGAGAGTACCTCTTTGGAGAGTTTAGGGATTACCTATCATCAAAAGGGATTATACTCCAGTTGACTACACCTGGCACTCTAGAGCAGAATGGTGTAACAGAAAAAAAGAATAGGACTCTTATGGAGATGGTAAGGTCCATGATGAGTTATTCGGGATTATCCGATTCGTTTTGGTGACTCGCTTTAGAGATAGCGGCTTATATTCTGAACTTGGTACCTTCTAAGTCAGTACCTTCTACTCATACAGAATTGTGGATCGAGCGTAAGCCTAGTCTAAAACACATCCAAATTTGGGGGTGTCCAGCACATATGTTGAAAGGAAACTCGAGTAAGTTAGAACTCAGGACAGATGTCTGTTTCTTTATGGGGTATCTCAATAGAACGAAGAGTGGTCTATTTTATAATCTTAAGGATCAAAAGGTCATCATTACCATCAATGCCCGATTCTTGTAAGGGAATTACATTATGGACCACAGGCTTGAAAGCAACATTGCTCTGAAAGAATTGAGAGAAAATACTAGTAGATCGGAAGAGGAACCACAAGTTACTGATATCCCATTGCCTCGTCGTAGTGGAAAGATTATTGGGATAGGTGCAAATCAAGAACAGGATGTTGATGCACATGGTTCAGATGCTCCACAACATGTTATTGCTAGTACACAGACACAGGTAGTGCCTCGTCGTAGTGGGAAGGTTGTTCATTAACCGGATTGGTATTTGTTCTTGAGAGAGTCTTTTGACAGGATGTGGGCAGAACTAGATACTGAGCCCTATAACTACAATGAAGCACTTCAGGATAAAGATACAGATATTTGGCAAATGGCTATGAATTTAGAGATCGAATCTATGTATTCCAATCAGGTCTAAGAACTTGTAGAACCACTCGAAGGGATAAAACCCATTGGACGCAACTGCATCTACAAAAGGAAGAGAGGAGCAAACGAAAAGGTTCAAACTTTCAAAGCTAGGCTTGTTGCTAAAGGTTTTACTCAAAAAGAAGGGATCGATTATGAGAAAACCTTTTTGTCGGTAGCTAAGCTTAAGTCAATCTGGATTCTCTTATCTATTGTTGCTCATTTCGATTAAGAAATCTGGCAAATAGATGTCAAGATAGCTTTTCTTAACGGAAGTCTTAATGAGTGTATCTATATGGTATAACCAGACAGATTTATTGTAAAGGGACCGGAACACATGTTGTGTAAGCTTAATAGATCCATTTATGGACTCAAGCAGGTATCAAGGTCTTAGAACACTCGGTTTAACCAAGTTATAAAGTCTTATGATTTTGATCAAAGTTCGAATGAGTCCTGTGTGTACAAAAAGTGTAACAAAAGCGTGGTAATCTTCCTAATACTTTATGTAGACGATATTTTACTGATCAGAAATGATGTGGGAGCATTATCTATAGTTGAGGTATGGTTATCTGGGCAGTTCGATATGAAAAACTTGGAAGAAGCCAGTCACATCCTTGGATTCAAGCTTATACGAGATCGAAAACAAAAGATGTTGGGCTTATCACAAGCAAAGTATATCAATGATATCCTTCCTCGTTTTAGCATGCAAGATTTCAAGAAAGAGTTTCTCCCTTTTAGGCATGGAATCACTCTATCCAAGGATTAGTGTCCTAAGACACCTAATGAGATAGAGAAGATAAAGGCGGTTCCTTATGCTTTGGCAGTAGGAAGCCTCATGTATGCTATGCTTTGCACTAGACTCGACATCTACTTTGGCGTTGGCATAGTTAGCAGATATCAGTCTAACCTAAGGCATGAGCATTGACCTGTGATAAAGAATATAATCAAGTACCTAAAAAGGACTAGGATTATATGTTTGTTTACTAGGCAAACAGTCTAGTACCTTTGGGGTACACAGACTCAGATTTTTAGTCTGACAAGGATTCCCACAAGTCTACCTCAAGATATGTGTTTATCTCAGGGGGTGGTGCTATAAGTTGAAGGAGTATCAAGCAGTCCTGCATTGTTGATTCAACTATGGAGGCCGAGTACACGGCAGCTTCTAAAGCAGCAAAGGAGGCCGTTTGGCTCAGGAACTTCCTATTAGATCTAGAGGTAGTCTCTTCAGTTCAATAGGCTATTACACTTTATTGTGACAATAGCAAAGTGATTGCAAACTCGAAGGAACCAAGGTTCCACAAGAAAAGAAAGTACATTGAGTGTAAGTATCACCAAATACAAGAAATTGTATAGAGAGGTGATGTTGTTGTGACCAAGATTGCATTAAGAGACAACCTTACAGATTCTTTTACAAAGAACTTATCAACTAAGACTTTTGATAGTCATGTAAAGTACATGGGAGTTAGATGTATGGCAGCATAGCTTTGAGTATAAGTGGGAGATTGTTATGGTTGGAACACTAAAAATTATGTTTTTAGTATTTAATAAAATTAATTTTTTATTTTCTTATAATTTTTATGAGCAATATATGTATATCATTTCCTTAAATTTTATGTATGGATGTTCAATATTCTATACAATATTTAATCTGTTGCGCACAGTATGACTTACACACAGAACATCAGATTTTAGGTTCTTACAAAATATAAGTTTTATGTTCACAATTTAGATAAAAATGGGCATACCATCGGTACGACTATAGTACAGAGTTTTAGTAGACCTGTCTTGGTTTTGGGGAACAGATAATAGCGTCGTCTATTGTTTCGACTCTCTGTGATAGTACACTTTGTGTGTATTGAACGGGATACATTGAGGTAATTAATTTTATACTGACTATATAAATTAATTCACACCCAAGGTTATTATGAATAGTGTTTATCCTCTTAATTTTGAAATAATTACTAATTTACGTATATTTAATATTTGTTATTTTGATTCATTAGAGGGTGCGATCATATATGAATCTATATTTTCAATGAGTTGGATAACGGTATTATTTATATGGTGAATATTAATTATTGACGGAATCTACGTTCCAAAAGATCGAGATTGACGATACCCCTTTAAGGAAGCTTATATGTTTTGACCAGGCCAAACCCTGTAGGTAGATTTGATTATCCGGTGATCAAATAAATTAAGTGAAAGGGCTTAAGAAATTGCAAGATGTCGATTCAATTAAATTGTCAATAATTAAATTTAATGGGCAGGTATCGAGAAACTTAACATGGGGAGAAATGATAAAAATTTAATAATAAGAGCTCAATACAAGAAAGTCTTGAGATTATGGATCAAAGTGCAATTATAGTTCTTTAGTGGTGTAAACTGTAATTTAGTGTTTTATGAAAATTACAAAAATTGCTGCTAGTTTTCTATAATTGCATATACCACTACAAGATTTGCTTAATTGCAAAAACCGCTGATGGATGTCTGCAAAAACCAGTTTCATAACTTGTCTTTAAAAACTAAAACTGCCTAGATTCTGCCGGTACGAGCTCTTGATAGATTGTAGCCCACATTACATTCAAAAATCGCATAAGGAAATACAGTAGAAGGTCTGACGGGAGCTTCAACTCGGGAACAAAAACGTAGTTGCAGATTTGACCAGTAAAAATATATTCTTCTAAATTAACTTTAGTTGCACGGGTTTTATTTTGATCATTTGACGTCAAAAGTTTTATCTGGAGCCCGTTTCGGCATTTGTTTGTTCAGTTAATTTTTTATCAAAAATTATTTATAAAAATAATGATCTTTGTAATTTTGCCTCCAACATCTGCTACCAGTCTGTTTATCATTTTTAGATTAATATAACCCAAGTGTAAGTGCTAAAGAAACATTTAGTTCATTAAAAAAGAAAACTTTCTCTTATATGGTAAATTAGATGTGTTATTCATTTCAGTTAGTTGCAGTGTAGAAGAGATAGGAGAAACGACATACAAATCATCTACCAATGTACCCGAACAAATAAAATATTTATTTTTCTTCACAATGACAGAGTCACCAAAATGAACAGAATATTTGTCCTTTATTAAGCTCGAGACTGAAATTAAATGTCTTCTAATCGAAGGTACATAAAGACAATTTTTCAGAAAAAGTATCCTACTCTACTAAAATTGAGAGTGGCATCTCCGACTACAACTACTGCCACCCTTGTATTATAACCCATGTACAGGTATATTTTCCCATCACTGAGCTACTTGGTTTCCTAGAACCCGCAAAGAATTACAGTATGATTAGTAGCTCTCGTATCTACATACTAGGTTCCGGTAGATAACACTCTAAACATGTTTCAACCACCAATGAACAGAAATTACCTTGTTTGTTCTCCTTATTGAGAAAAGCCAGACACTACTTTTTCCAACACCCAAACTGGTTACAGTGATAACACTTGCCTCTCGGCTTCTTCACACCAGTTTTTGGTTCCTTAATGGCTTTTGGAGCTGTGTTTCCCTATATCTAAGCATTTTTCTTTTTCTTACCTTTCGACTTAGAGAAAGAACATTTATCAGCCACATTCATAGAACTTGGCATCCTAAGAACACCCTCGACTGCTTGAAGTTCCGTAAGAAGTTATGCCAATGTGTTGCTGAGCTTATGCATAGAATAGTTCATGTAAAACTGCTTAAAACTTTCAGGCAGTGACTGAAGTATGATATCAATTTGGATTTTCCCATAAATTTTAGCTCTAAGGATCTCCAGTTCATTCAGAAGATTGATCATCTTCGAAACATGATCCCTAACTGGTGTATAGAAGCGAGTAGGTTGAAAGCCATTTTAATTCTGATAATCACATAATTAAAAATAGCCATTAACTATGACGAGCAATACTTTGAATTTATTTTAATTTGATTCTCTTTACCATTTTAAAATTAATTCGCTATCAGCTTGATTCCCTGTGAATAGCATGCCTCAATAGGAGGACGCCTACCATCCATCGTTTGACTAGACATGCCAATTTTTATTAATTTTACTATCTAGATAACTGACCTTGTCAAGTAAATTAAATAGCTGATATAATTTCGATCCAGTATATAATAGCAGTGATTTAGATGGAGAGTATACTATTATATACAGTTAAGTATTAACCATCACCTAATTCCAAATTAATTGTTTCGTAATGAACCTTTCAGATAGAGAAGTGATCCACGCTAATAATTATCTAAAATTATCCCTAAAGGAGATTTGTAATTGCGATACCGTAATTAATCTGTCCGATGGGGAGGAAGACCTTACTGCCAACACGCAGGATTTAATTACATAGCCTACAAACTAGTAATGGAGACTACGAGATTTATCTGTGAATAAAGTCCCTCTTCTACTTAGATTTTTAAAACATTTTTAAGGGTTATAAATATTTGTTTAATTAAAATAAATTTATTAATTTCAAAAATCACACGATCTGAAAAAATCAAATATCTTTCTGTGAACATGATTTCAAAGATTCTGATTTGTCAAACCATCTTTTTGTGTTTTAATACGTAACAAATAAAATTTAATAAATGCATAATTTTTCCTTCAACTTTTCAACTAAGGTAGTAATTAAAAGCATTTATTTATTTTATTTTTCATTTCATATTTTTTTAAAAATAATAAATATATTTCGATTAAATATTTTTTCGTTTAATTAATTCAAAAATCCAGAATTAATTCTTACATTTTTCAAGATATCTAATTTTATGAAAAATTATCTCAAACGTGATGTTTTGTAAAAAAATAAAATATCTAAAAAAAATTTATTTAATTAAAATTAATTAATTAAAATTTTTTATTTTATTTTTCATTACAAAATATTTTAATTAAAATTGAATTAATTAAATTAACAGGATAAATAAAACAGATATGCAATCATCCACGTAGTTCATATATACATATGAACACGATATGCATATATCCTGATTTTTTGATCCAAGTAAAATACTAAAACGTTTTAGTTTCTTGTAGAGGATAAACTGTAATAATCCTCTTTCAATTCAATTTGCTATATCCGGATTGCATCAGACTTTCCTGATACACTATGTTATTCTCATATATCATATGATGATCAAAACACATCAGAACAATCGATCAAAACACCCCGGGACAGCCCAAAAACGACGGCCACCACCGGCGCTGGCATCGTTGCTCCAGCCGCTCCAAGCGACTTTTTCCACTTCATCCGAACTTCGTTTTTGACGCTTTTTATACTGAAAAAAAACTTCGCAAAAGTAGTATTTTTCAATCAAAAAGCCTGCTCGAAAATACCCCAGAAAACTGTTAAAAAACTGCCTAGAAGCCACTGCTGCCGCCCACCAGCACTCTGCTCCTGACCACTGGTTGTTTGAGCTTTTTCTGTGGTTCTTTTGCGTCCGTTTTTTTCTAGATAAATAGCTCAAATATTCAGCCACATGATACTTTGCAGAACACCACAAAAATAGTCCGAAAAGGCCCGAAAACAGTCCCCGAACAGCTCCGCCGTGTCACAGAAATGCCGCCTATTTGTGCACAATTTTGGCCAGTCATTTTCCACTTTTGGACTGTTTTTTCAGTGATATTTTATTACTTTTCTATGGAAAAAACCTATTAAAATATAGTCTCAAAAATATGAAAGAAACTCATGAAAAATGGCCCAAAATCGTCGCCGGCAAGGCTATTTTTTGTGCAATTTTTTTTTGTGTTTTTTGGACAGTTTTTACTACTGTTTTTATGCCTAAAATATGTAGAAAAAGATGTTGAAAAATAAGTCAAAAAACCATAAAAAAAACCACCGCGATCCGTGGCCCAAAACTCCCGAAACCACCGCCGGTGCCACCTCTGTTCTTCGTGTTCTTGGATATATTAAACTTGTACTTAAATAATCTAAACAGATATTTAAAAACAAATAACTAGATATTACATCGATCTTGTGTCCCAAAAGCTCACATTCGATCTATCATGGTTAACCCCCGTGATTGAAAGAATAATCATCATTCAAACCATTCAATCAAATA
The DNA here is from genome assembly GCA_032270985.1 of Heliamphora pulchella. Taxonomy (NCBI): domain Eukaryota; kingdom Viridiplantae; phylum Streptophyta; class Magnoliopsida; order Ericales; family Sarraceniaceae; genus Heliamphora; species Heliamphora pulchella. Next base: position 48,595 of record JAULJZ010176319.1, read on the forward strand.
TAAAATAAATGACGATCATAAAATCGAGATTAGAACGTCTGCCAAAAAATAGTTAGCACAGTTTTAAAATTACCCGACCCCGATAACCGTAAACAAAAAATAGAACGGCTCTGATACCAATTGTTAGAGGCAAAACTACTAAGATTATTATTTTTACAAATGATTTTTAATAAAAAATTAACTGAATGGGCAAACGCCGAAACGGACTCCAGATAAAACTTTTGACAACGAACGATCAAAATTAAAATCCGTGCAACCACAGTTAATTTTAGAAAAATACCTTTTTTCTATCGAATCTTTAACTACGATTTTGATTCTGAGTTGAAGCTCCCATCAGACCTACTGTATTCCCTTATACGATTTTCGGATATAGTGTGGGCTGTAATTCTCTGAGAATTCATACCGGCAGAACCTGATCAGCTTTATTCTTGAAAACAAGTTATGAAACTAGTTTAGCCTACTCGCATATTTATAGGGCTACAATAGGGACCTGTGGAGTAATTATGAGTAAGACTTCTAGTGGAACATAAACACCCATCAGTGATTTTGGCAATTAAGCAAACTTCATAGCGATATCTGTAATTATGAAAATTTAGCAGCGATTTCTACAATTTTCACAAAATACTAAACTGCAGTTCACACCACTTAAGAACTATAAATGCACGCTGACCCATAATCTCAAGATCTTCTTACATTTAGCTCTTGTTATTAAATTTTTAATATTTCTCCCCGCGTCAAGGTTTTCGATACCCGCCAATTAGATTTAATTACTGATAATTTAATTTAATCGGCATCTTAAAACTCCTTAAACCCTTCCTCTTAACTTATTTGATCGCTGGATAATTAAATCCACCTATAGGATTTGGCCCGATCAAAACGTATAAACTTTCTTAAGGGGGTATCGTCAATCCCGATCTTTTGGGACCTAGATTCTATCAATACTTAATATTCACCATATAAATAATACTGCTATCCAACTCGCAGGGAATATAGATCCATATAAGATCGCACCCTCTAATGAATCAAAACAACGAATATTAAATATACGCAAATTAATAATTATTTCAAGATTAAGTGCATAACCACTATTCATAATAACCTTAGGGTGTGAATTAATTTATATAGTCAGTATAAAATTAATTACCCCAATGTGTCCCGTTCAATACACACAAATTGTATTGGCACAGAGAGTCGAAACAATAGACGACGCTATTATCTGTTCTTTGTAATCAAGATAGGCCTACTAAAGCTTTGTGCCATAGTCGTATCGATGGTATGTCCATTTTCATCTAAATTGTGAACATAAAACTTATATTCTACAAGAACCTATAATCTGATACTCTGTGTGCAAACTGTACTCTACGCACTAGATTAAATACTGTACAGAATATAGGACATCCATACATAACATTAAAGAAATAATATACATACATTGCTCATAAAGATTATCAAAAAATGAAAAATTAATTTTATTAAAAAATAAAATTCAATACTAAAAACATGAATTTCAGTATACCAACCCTAACACCTCGCACGTTCTGGAGGCTTTATAGACCCTCATTTCTTTACGGTCGCAAGCTTTGAAGATCACGACCACTACCTTTTTGAACCGTCACATGGCAACCATGATCTTTAGTACAAAGATTTCTTGCAACCGTAACTTGCTTCAACCGTCACATCACGACCGTGGGCTCTAAGCCTCGCGATTGCGAACTTTATCTCCATATAAAGTTTGCAGGTAATCGTTTTAGTCCCCTCTTGTTGGTTTTTGGTCTTAAAATGTGTTTTTAAGACTAAATTTGTTTGTTTGCTCCATAAAAATGACTTTTTAGGGTCTTGACTCGACCTTAGAAATTCATTTTTATTCCCGTTCCTTGTTTAAATTTTTAGACCTTGACTCAACTTTTAAATTTTGCATGTTTGTTCTATAAAAATGACTTTTTAGGGTCTTGACTCGACCTTAGAAATTCATTTTTATTCTCGTTCCTTGTTTAAATTTTTAGGTATTAACTTGATTTTTAAATTTGCTTGTTTGCTTCATAAAAATGACTTTTTAGGGTTTTAACTCAATCTCTTAATATCATTTTATTCTCGTTTTCTCAACTAAATTTTTTGGTTTTGACTCAACCTTTGGATTTATGCTCGCTCTCTTTAAAATGACCTTTTTAGGTCTTGACTCGACCTTTTAATATCATTTTATTCTCATTTTTTCAGTTAATTTTTTTTGTCTTGACTTGACTTTTGAATTTATGCTAGCTCCCTTTAAAATGACTTTTTAAGACCTTAACTCGACCTTTTAATATCATTTTTATTCTCATTCTTTCAGCTAAATTTATGTTTGCACCTTTAAAATGACCTTTTAATATCATTTATGGCTTGAATCAACCTTTAAATTTATGTTTGCACCTTTAAAATGACTTTTAAAGTCATGACTCGACTTTTTAAGATCATTTTCTGTTCTCACTATTTCAGCTAAATTTTAGATCTTAACCCAACCTTTAAATTTATGTTTCTTCTTTTGTGTGACTTCTTAGATCTTAACTAGACCTCTAAAATTTTTCTTGCAAACTCCTTTGGGTCTTTACTCAACCTTTAAAACTTTAAATGGTCTAATTGTTTGCATCATGCACCGTGATATATCTATTTACATCTTTGCACTGTCCTAAGAACTACGTCTTGGTCTGATCCCTGACAAAGTGATACAAAAGAAACTAGATAGAAGTTTAAGTACGACCACCTTTATGAGTCTACTTGTAACCTAAGATCGACAGCTCAGTACAAAAGGGTTGTCACTAGAGCTTTGGTATCCACTCGCATCAAATGTTATTGTGTAAATTATGTCAAAGAGGGGCAACTGTAGACACTATAATTTGACCTACCCGAATAATAAGTTTATCCAGATAGATTCGATGGTGAAAAGTAAGGGACATGGAACTCAAAAAATCATCAAACAATCAGCGAGTTAAGATTTTGGCCCAGTACAACAAAAGAACCCTTACAAACCTTCATGACATAAACTTCGTTACCTCGGTTGCAACTTTCAAACCCCATAAACATTGCGGTTGCACCATTGATCCAAACGACTGTAAGTTTCATTGACACGATGGCAATAAAATTCCATAAAACCCTAATTTTCATTACGACTGCCACCTTCATTCATTGCAACCGTAACATTTGGTGCCAAACTGTTGAACCTTCTATTCCTTCCATGTGTCAGTATGCATAGGGCGTAGTCTCAAGCCTTTGGCCTACAAATCGAGACCCCTATAAGTTGTTTTGAAAGGAGAGTACAATTAACTTATTAAAATTCTACCGAATCACTAGCTCGAATTACCGCCCTCGCATTTTCAGCTTTGTTTCTTACTCTCAAAGTACCAGAATCATTCTCATTGATTGGAGGATATGCATACAAGTGTTCCACCCTCGCTTTGAGGTTACGCCCGGGTCATCATTCTACAAGTATAATAGTAAGAATTTTAGCTCCACCTTTTCCTCACATTCTGTCTCGCGGAGAAAGGATGAAATTAGGCTTAATTCGTTGTTTTAAAATTGTTAATCGCTAGTTCTCTATTTCTTTAGTTAAATTATTTTTCATCATCATTTTTGTTAAAATAGTCAATGGATTTTAAGAATACTGTTTCACACCTTGCATGTTCTCACCCAACTCACTATAATTTTAAAATATCAATAAAATAGTGCATTTGGATATTACGGCCGATAGAAGTTCGAGTACGACTACGTTGGTTTGATCCCTTGCAAAGGGGGTATGGAGGAAACTTAATAGAAGTTTGAGTACAACCACCTTTATGTATGTGCTTGTAACCTATGATCAACGGCTTGATCAAAAGGGGCTATCTCTGGAGTTTTGACATCTACTCGCATCACACGTTATTGTGTAAGTTCTGTCAAAGAGGACCAACTGTAGACACCCCAATTTTATCGCTGTCCAATGCTCCTGCCCTAGATTAGATTAATATTTGCTAATCATGCCAACGACAAAACAGATGTCGAGTCTAGTACAAAGCATAATGTACATGAGGCTTCCTACTACCGAAGTATAAGGAACTGCCTTCATCTTCTCTATCTCAGCAGTTGTCTTTGGACACAGATCATTGATATAGTGATTCTATGTTTAAAAGGAAGAAATCTTTTCTTGAAATCATGCATGCTAAAATGAGTAAGGATCGTATCGATACAAGTAGCATATAATAAGCTCAACATCTTTTGTTTTAAATCTCGTATAAGTTTGATCCCAAGAATGTGACTATTTTCTCTCAAATCTTTCATATCGAACTGGCCGAATAACCATACCTTCACCCATGATAGCACCCCCACAATGTTTTTGACGAACAAGAAATCATCCACGTAAAGTACTAGAAACACTACCATGCTTCCATCAAGCTTCTTTTACACATTGGGCTCGCTAGGACTTTGAATAAAATCATTAGATTTAATAGCCTAATCAACTCAAGTATTCCAAGACCTAGATGTTTGTTTAAATCCATAAATAGATCTCTTAAACTTGCATAACATGTGCTCTTGGTCATTTACTATAAAACCATCTGGTTGTATCATAAAGATACACTCGTCAAGACTTTCGTTAGGAAAAGTTATCTTGGCGTCCATTTACTAAATTTCGTAATCGAAATGAGCCACAATAGATAAGAGAATTTGAATAGACTTAAACATAGCTACTGGTGAAAAGATCTCCTCATAATCGATCCGTTCTTTCTGAGTAAACCATTTTGCAACAAGCCTAGTTTTGAAGGTTTCCACCATCCCGTGTGCTCTTCTCTTCTTCTTATAAATTTACTTGCATTTGATGAGTTTTTTCTCTTTGGGTGATTTTATAGGTTTTCAGACCTGATTAGAGTATATAAACACTATCTCAGAGCTCATAGCTCTTTGCTAAAGTTTTGCATCTTTATCTTAGAGTGCTTCGTTGTAGTTACAGGGTTCGGTATCCAGTTCTGTCGGGATATTGTCAAAAGACTCTCCCAAGAACATATACCGATCGAGTTGACGAATAATCCTCCCACTACGACGAGGCACTACCGTGTCGGTGTAGTAGCAGTGACACGCTATACTGATTCTAAACCTTATGCACCATCACCCACATGTTGCTCTGGTTATGATACAGGCATGTCAATGGTAGCACCCTGATGATCTACACGTGTCTCGATAGTCCTCCCACTACGACGAGGTAATAGGATATCGATGACACTTTCCCGTGACGCTTCTCTTGTGCTACTGGTATTTTTTCGAAGTTCCTCAACAACATGTTTGCTTTTGGGCTTGTCATCAATTACATAATTCTCTTCCAATAATCAGGCATTGGTACTGACAATGATCTTTTGATTCTTAGGATTATAAAATAAATCACCTTTCATTCTCCTAAGATATCCAACAAAGAAACAGACTTTTGTCCTTGGTTCCAACTTATCTTCAACACATGTGCTGGATAAGCCTAAATTCGAATATATTTTAAACTGAGCTTATGCCCAGTCCACAATTATGTGGGAGTAGAAATTCCTTACATAGAAAGTACAAAGATTATAATATAAGTCGTTGTCTCTAATGCAAATCCCCAAAATGAATTGGGTAACTCTAAATAACTCATCATTGATCTTACCATTTTCATAAGAGTCCTATTCTTTCTTTTTGCTACACCATTATGCTGTGGAGTGCATGGTGCATTTAACTAGGATGTAATTTTCTCAAATGAAAAATAATCCCTAAACTCTCTAAACAAGTATTTGCCACCACGGTCAGATCGTAATGTCTTGATATATTTTCCCAGAAGCTTCTCCTTTTCTGCCTTAAATTCTTTAAATTTTCAAAGCATTCAGACTTACGGTGCATCAAATAAATATACCCATATCTTGAGTAATTGTCAATAAAAGTGACAAAATACTCAAAGCCTCCTCTAACACGAATGGTCATATGTCCACATACATTAGAGTAAACCAGTTCCAATGGTTCTTTAGCTCTATAGCTTTTAGTCGAAAATGGCCTCATGGTCATTTTTTTCTTCAAGTAGGATTCACAGACTAATTGTGCCTATATTTTTAATTAACTCAAAGGTCCATCTTCAACTAGTCTACTTGTCATTTTTAGATTTATATGACTTAGGCTTAAGTGCCAAAGATATGCTTAGTTTATTTTAGAAGGTTCATTTTTCTTAAATGGTAAATTAGAAATATTAATCAATAAATTTAGTTGCATTATAGGAGAGATAGGAGTTATAACATATAGATTATCCACCAATATACCAAAACAAATAAAACGTTTATTATTCTTAATAACTACAGAGTTATTAAAATAAGCAGAGTATTTATCTTTAACCAATATAGAAGCTGAAACTAAATTTATTTTTATGGAAGATACATAAAGTATAAGACTTTAAATTTAAAATCCTATCTCTACTAAAACTGAGAGTGACATCTCCCACTACAACTACTGCTACTCTTATATTATTATCTATATGTAGGTATATCTCTCCATTACTGAGCTATTTGATTTCCTAAAACCCCTGCAAAGAATTGCAGACATGATTAGTGACTCTCGTATCTACACACTAGGTACCGATAAATAACATTACTAAATATATTTCAATAACTAGTGAATAAAAATTACCTTGGTTGTTCTGCTTGGCGAGATAGATTAAACATTACTTCTTCTAGTGCCCTATCTGGTTGCAGTGAAAACACTTGTCTTTTGATTTTTTCACACCACCTTTAGGCCCATTGGCTGCCTTTGGACTTGTGCCTCCTTATTTTTGAACCATTTTCTTCTTCTTTTCTTTCAACTTAGAGGAAGAACCTTTTTCAGCAATAAAAACACTTTTCGGCTTTCTAAGAACACTCATAGCTGCTTAAAGTTCTTTAAGAAGTTATGTCAGGAAATACTCCAACTTGTTCATGGTATAATTTAGGCAAAACTACTTAAAGCTATCAGGCAGCGATAGAGCATGACAACGATCTGGGTTTCTTTGTCAATCTCAGCTCCAAAGATCTCCAGTTCATTCAAGAGACTAATCATCTTTAAAACATGATCCCTAACTGGGGTGTCTTCAGCCATAATTGTGTTTACTAGAGATTTCATGACTACCTACCTAACCGCACAATTTTGATCCTCAAATATCTCTTTGAGATTCAAAATCATGTCATAGACACTAGACATAGATTAATGTTGATGTTTTAGAACATTTGGCATAGTTGCTAGAATATAATACCGCGCCATCTGATTAGCTTTTTGCCACTTCTGATAAGGCCGGGCTTCCTCATCAGTCACCCCCTTATCTGGTGTCGGTAGAAAAATCTCTATAAGCACAAATATATAGTCCTCAATAGCTAACACAATATCCAGGTTCATTTTTTAGTCAATATAATTTGGACCCATTAGTATGCTTTCTTTAAGTATAGTTGCGAGAGGATTGAAAGTCGTTTTATCCTGAGAATGACATAATTAAAATTCATTAATTATGATGAGTAAAAATTTTGAATTCATTTTAAAATTGGTTCCTCTACCTTTTAAAAGAACTCACCAGTAGTCTGGTACACCATGAATAGCATGTCTCGATGGGAAGGTCGTCTACAATTCAACATTTGTTCAGACATGACAATTTTTATTAATTTTACTATATAGGCAACAGACCGTGCCAAGTAAATTAAATAGCTGATGTAGTTTCGGTCCTATAAATAATAGTAGTGACTTAGATAAAGATGAAATTATTATTTATAATTAAGTGTAAACTATCACTTTATCCCGAATCAATCGATTTGTAATAACCCTTCAGATGGAAAAGTGATTTACACTAACAATTATCTAAAATTATCTGTAAACGAAGTTTGTACCAGTGATACCATAATTAATTCTGTCCGTTGAGGAGGAAGGCCGTTAAAGCCAATACACAAAATTACTTACATCACCTACAAATTAGTGATGGAGACGTTGAGATTTATTAATTAATAAATTTCCTTACCTACTTAATTTTAAAAATATTTTTGAGGATTGTAAAAAATCCTATTTAATTTTAATAAATTCTCTAGAGCTTTGACATCCACTCGCATCGCACATTATTGTATAAGTTCTGTCAAAGAGGGGCAACTGTAGATACCTTAATTTGACCTAACTAGATCTTAAGTTTATTAGAATGGATCCGATGATGAAAAGTAAGAGAAATAGAACTCAAAAAATCTTCAAACAATCACCGAATTAAGATTTTGGGTCAGTAGAACAAAAGAACCCTTACAAAATCTTTAGGCTGCAAACTTTGTTGCCTCGGTCGCAACTTTCAAACCCCACAAATGTTGTAGTTACATCATTGATCCAAGTGATCGTAAGCTTCATTGACACGACCACAATAAAATTTCATAAAATCCTAATTTTCATCACGACCGCCACCTTCATTCATTGCGGCCGTGAAATTTGGTGCCTAACTATGGAACCTTCTACTGCTTCCATGTGTCAGCATGCATAAGGCGTTGTCCCAGGCCTTTGGCTTATAAATTGAGACCTCTCTAAGTTGTTTTGAAAGGAGAGTACAATTAACTTATTGAAACTCTACTGAATCACTAGCTCGAATTTTTGCCCTCGCATTTCCAGCTTCGCTTCTTACTCTCGAAGTACCATAATCATTCTCGGTGATTGGAGGATAACCACACGTGTTCCACCCCCACCTTAAGGTTATGCCCAAGTCATCATTCTATAGGTATAATAGTAAGAATTTCGGCTCCTCCTTTTCCACACCTTTTTTCTCGCGGGGAAAGGTTGAAATTAGGTTCAATTCATTGCTTTAAGATTGTTAATCGTTAGTTCTCTATTTCTTTAGTTAAATTACTTTTCATCATCGTTTTTGTTAAAACAGTCAATGGATTTTAAGAATACTGTTTCACACCTTGCATGTTCTCATCCAACTCACCGTAATTTTAAAAAATCAATAAAACAGTGCATTTGGATATTGCGACCGCAACAATCAATGTAGCAGACGTAACTTTTGTTCACTAACATCATTGCAATCATGACATTATTACTCACAACCGCGAACTTTGAGCCTTAAATTAATTGCGACCGTGACATCAACAGTCATGACCGCAAACTTTGTACTATTCCAATAGCCTAATTTCATAAGTTTGATGTTCTATTATCTTTCGATCATTTCTAATATGCTCTGTTTAGTTTAATTTCATTTAATTTCCGCATGATTAGTGATTAAGATATGTTATTCTTGATTTTAGTATAGTGATCTTCATTTTTTTAACGTGTTGATACAATTAGGTTATGTATTTTCGATATTTGACTTTGAATGTTCTATCTTTAATTCTCGATTTTTGTATTCGCATTCATTTAAAAATTTAAGAAAAAGAACTAATAATGATGAGTAGAGGCTAATCTAGTGGTTGGGAGAAATAGAGTACCTAACACCTTCCCCATTTTATACCCATTTTTGAAGGTGACAATGATAGTTGGATTATTTTGTTTTTCTTGATTTTTCTTAAAAAGAAAGTGGCGGCTCTGTTTTTCAAATGTAAAGGGGTTTCAAATTTTTAATTTTAAGATTTTATTTTCATATAAAATCTTTTAAGAAGTGAAAATGATCGAATTCCCTTTGCGAACCTAATAAAAGCATTACAATAGTGGTAAAAATTTGTGTTTGAACCAGAGTGAAAAATGCAATAAATTCGAAAGAAATCAAATTTGTGGGACATAAATAAACCTAACAAAACTAATTATAATCATTGATAGAAAACATATTGTAAACCGAGTCACCATTGATTGCAATAGGGATGTTGGGCCGAAAAATGAAGATCCTTAGATGATGTATATGGATCAAGTCAAAAAAAAAATTGGACGTGCAAGTGCCAAAATAGGTTCCAAATTAAAACTTTTTGATATCGAGCAAGTGGCAAAAAAAATTAGAACAAAATCATATCTGCAAAATCTATCTAGTTTGATTTCATTTTCTGTAACAAATTTTAGTTTATAAACCGCCGCTGTTTTTGATTGGCAGTCTAATCTCCAATCAAGCATTCTGTTGTATTCTCGAATGTCAAGAACAAGATTATAATATGAGTTATATTCTTCATATTCTTCAAACCCTGATTGATTAGACTTAGGATTTTAAAACGTGAAAACCCTAGTTTTGAAGACAGATTAACTGAATCTGGTAACCAGGGTCTGTAACTGCATTTTTACAGGTTACCATATGGACATGTTGAGTAAATAAGATGTGAACTTGCAACATAATTATGAAATTCTACTTCAACCCAAAAATAATCTCATAAAAACATAAATTACAATTTATTCCATTAAAGAATAATTACACTCTTAGCCATAAAACTGAATTATTTAAGCTTTTATTATTAAATGTTTATTTATTCTATTCCACGTTAAAATTATAGATACCCATCGATTAAATTAAATTACTGACAAATATATTTAATCGACCTCTTTAATAATTAATGAAGACCTTTTGCTTAATTTCTTTGACATGCCGAATTATAAAATCCATATACAGGGTTTGACATAATCAAAACTTATAAACTTCTTTAAGAAGGTATCATTAATCTCTTGTCGGGACGTGAATTTCGTTAATAATTAATATCCACCATATACGTAATGTCATTATCCAACTCATTGAGATTATAGACCTGTTTAAAATCGCACCATTTAATGAATAAAAATAAAAAATATTAAATATATGTGTTTAATAATTATTTTGGGATTAAACGTATAAGCACTCATAATAATCATGGAGTGTAAATTAATTTATATAGTAAGTATAAAATTAATTACTTCAATGCGATCCGCTCAATACATACAAAGTGTACTACTATAATGAGTTAGAACAATTGTTGAAATAATTATCGTTCCCCATAATTCAAACAGATCTACTAAAATATTGTATTATAGCTGTACCAATGGTGTGCCCAATTACATATAAGACTGTGAACCTGTAGATACCCCAATTTGACCATGCTGAAGCTTAGCCTTATTCGGGTGAATTCAATGATGAAAAGCGAGTGGGATGATGCGCAAAGTCTATAAACGATCATCAAAAAATGATTTAAGATCAGTACTCCTTGAAATCGAACCACAAGATCACATCTTTTGAATCTTGAGGCCGCGACCTTCAAACCTTACGACTTGGTTGTTCAGTAGCTCAAGTAATTTCACCCATAACCTTTGAGCCTTGCACCCGCAACATGAAATTCTTGGAAACCTTAAAGTACCTCGCGACTGTAACCTTTTTGGGAATTTGCTGAGCTTGGGACGTGTCACCATCTCATTCGGTGGGATTTTCTATAAATACTTACCTTCGATACGATTTTTAGAGGAAAATTTCTAACATCGATACACTGCCACTTTATCGAGAACGAATTTTCAACGTCGATACTATGCTGCACTATTCACACCCCTACTTGTATTATTCTTCTTCCCAGAGTACTGGAATTGGAGTATTCCCAGGCAATTGGAGGAATGACCATTATATCACCACGACTTGAGGATATATCCATATACCACATTTCAGGGATACCGGCACGATCCCTTGCATTTTCCTCTCCACACCTTTTACCCCCGTGGAGAGATCGAGTTAATTTTCATATTTTAATTTATGATTTGCATGATTATTCTTTAATTAGTCATAATCTGATTGGTTTTAATTACTTGGATAGCATGCCTAATTCTTTAATTTTAGTTAGTATCATATTATTCGTGCTTTAATTGTGTTTTGATCAAAAGTAATCATAATTTGTTTCTAAAACTCTGTCTCATATTCAACCCTACACTTTGTATGCTTGCACACAACGCACTGTGTATTTAAAATTCAGCAAAACAATGCCAACATACCTCGCGGTCGCAACTTCTATAGTTGCAGGCGCAACTATTTGGCACTAAAATGCTTGCAGTCGTGAGCTTATTCTTCACAACCGTAATCTTTATGTCTTCTGTCCTTGCGATCGCAACTTCTATAGGTTACGACCGTAAGCTTTTTATATTTCCTAGTAGCCTTTTATGCATTCTGTTTCTTACGGACCTTTGGGCCTCTGTTGTTTGCGACTGCAACCTCTATAGGTTATGGCCGCAACCTTTTTGTTATTCCAATAGCTTAATTTTTTTATTTTAGTATTCTGTTAACAGCTTGTGAAGTCCAGTATGCATCCTACAGTGTAATATTAGCATGTTTAGGATTTAAAGTTTTTAGGATTATTTTCTTCACTTATCGCATGTTATATCCATCATTAATCCTTTAGCGTAGTTTGTACATGATTTGGGTTTACCAATTTCTTTCAAATAGTTTTATTCTTTGCTTATTGCATGCGGCTTTTATCATGTAACCTTAGTATAAATCTTGCATGATTAGAACTTATGATTTCTTTTTATGCTTTGTTTTGTGTTCTATATACCTATGCTACACTATTTTCTTGTTTGATTTCAATTATTCTCCTTTTACCTCCACTTTATGTATTTATATGCACTTGAGAAATCTAATTAAAGAACCAATAATGATTAGTAGAAACAAACCTCATTGGACAAATAGAGTGTCTAACACCTTTTTCGATTCATACCTTAGTCTCTGGACCCATGTTTTCTCTAGTTAAACATTTTAAAGATCAATGGATCCTTTTTGTTTTTCTCAATTTTTCTCAAAAATCAAGTGGCGACTCCATTTTTCAAACAAAATAATTTTCAAAAGTTTTTGGTTTCAAGGTGTTCAATATTTTCAAAATAACTTTTGAATTTTCTATTTTTAAATAAAACCCAAAATTTTAGTGCCATAGAACCAAAATTTTATATTCTACAAGAGTCGATAATCTGGTCTTCTGTAGCTAAATCAAACTCTACACACCAAATTAAATAATATGTAGAATAAAGGATATACATACACATTATTAAATAAATAATAAAATGTATATATTTGCTTATGAAGGTTCTCATAAAATGAAAAAACTAATTTTATTAGTAAATAAAATTAATTACCAAAACTCAAAAATGTGATTTTTAGTATACAATCCTGAAAAGGAAAAAGGTCCCACACATCTATATGAACAATAGAGAAAGCAAATGTAGAAATAGACGTGTTTTTATTAAAAAGTAAAGCTGACATTTTTACAAGTTTGCATCCACTGCACTCAGAAATATCACAAATAGATAGTTTACCTAATCTATTAAACAGAATCAAAATTTTTAGACGCTTACTAGATAAATGTTATAATCGAGAAAGCCAAATAAAAAAGGAGAAAGAATGCTGATCAAGAAAGAAAGACGACATAGTTATTGAGGAAGCCACTGGAATGTGTAAACTCTCCATAATATATAGATCACCAGCTCTATGCCCGATCCCAATTTGCTTCTTGAATGTTCATTCTTGAACAATACAACCAGATAAAGAAAAAAGAATATCAAAACTAGAATAAAAAAACCTGCCTAATAGACACTAAACTAACAGACAATTAAGGAATATAAAAAATATTAGGAATAGACAAAGAGGAGTAGATAGACAAAACAATCCAAACAATAGAGACAGCATGCATTGGTGAACCATTTACAGTGTTAACAATAATTGGAGAAGTAGGAGAAACAAAATGACTAAGACAAGACAAATTAGATATCAGATAATGGAAGGAACTAGAGTCGAAAATCCAAGTAGAGGGAGATATACTTAAGAAGTAAGAACTATGCAAACCCAGATGGGAAGTAGACATAGAAGCATATGATTGAACTCCAGAAGAAGCAAGCATGTACTGAAATTGATGAAGCTGGTTTATCAACGACGGGGATGGGAGAAATGTCATGCCAGTAGATGCAGGTGCAACAAGAGTAGTAGGTGAGCGATAGGATGGTGCAGGAGTACGTAAAGTGAATGATGAAGAATATTGGCCTTTTTGTGCTAGCTTCGGGTAAGTAGTCTTCTAATGGCCCTTTTGGTGGCAAAAGCTACACACATTCATAGCAATTCATGACTTTGGCATCCCTATGACCCAAACTAGAAGTGGGGATGGAGCAGGCAGTTATGGAGGACAAGAAGTAACACCCATGGATGAGCAAGGGGTGGCAATGACCGACTGAAAGGGAATAGCCACTCTCTATATCTGAAACTATAATCGATATATCATATCTCTCAACCTTTAGATTTATAGGTCGAACGGTTAAACTTGTTACATAACTTTATCACACTTTATCGAGAAGAAAGTTCTTCATATTATTGAACCAATGAGAGTAATAGGTTCCATTAAGACGAATACTAATAGATTGTAATTTATCCTCAGACGTGTCAAAAAAATCAAAGAACAAGAGTGGAAACAATAGGAAAACAATACCAAAAACATGGTAGACAACACATCCGTTGGTTCATGGCAGATAAGGATCCTGGCGAGGTTGCAGGTGTTTGTAAAGTAGCCCGACAAGGTCACCAGAGGTCAATGGAGCTGATAAAGGTTCCTGACAAGGTTATCGGATGTTGCCAGTGCTGATAAAGGTGTCCAACAAAGATGCCGGAGGTAGCCAGTGCTAATAAAGGTGTCCTACAAGGTCGCTGGAGGTCACCGATGTACCCTAGGAGGTCGTTGATGATTAGCAATGCAGATGGTTTCGATGGTTGGCTGTAAAGGGTGGCGGCTAAGAATTTTGAAAAGTCAGCACTGTGATTTGTGAACAGGTCGACGTCAAAGAAGTCGAAGGGCTAAGGTTTGCGAAAAAGTAAGCACTAGAGAAGTTGAAGGGTTCTGTGAACTGCGAACTGCGAACTGCAAAAAAGGGGTATGTGGTCTATGAAGGAGAAGTCGACTACAGGGAAGAAGAAATCGAAAGGTTCTATGAGAGGTGGCGGCTAGGGTTTGTGCAAAGTGTTCATCGGGGAAGAAGAATGACTTGACGGTGCCAAAGAAGGAGTCAACAATGCCAAAGAAGAAGAAAGAGGTCGGCGACAAAGAGGAAAAGAAAGGCGCTAGCTAGGGCTTGATGAGAGTATCGCGGTGAGAGGAAATGTCTGAGACAACTATCGGGGAGGGAAAGGAAATTAAAGAGTTAAATTTTTTATTTAGTTAATTTTTAACCACACTTACAAGTAAAAAGTGATATTAAAAAATTAATTTATTATCACATTTTTTAAATAAATGGGATTAAAAAATATATATAATCTCACTTCATTTGATAAAGTGAGATTACAAATTTTACTTGTATTTTTTATCACGCTTTTATAAAACCAAGATGTTTTTAATTTTTTAAGTGTGATCTTTTAACATTAATGTAGTAGTGAATATTATTATTGCATTTATTCAAAGGCTTATCGCTAATGATGAATTACATGATACATACATACATACATATATGCATGCATACATACATATAATGAAACCAAAAAAATCTTAATAATATAAAAAATACTAAACTATGTACCCCTTAATTATAAATCAAATAACAAAAATACACTCTCGTAATATGGTCTCTAAAGCTTGAAAGGAACAAAGCCCACTTCAACAAAGCTTCACCAGATTAGGAGGGCTTGTTGGATTTGATCAAGATAAGGATGGCAATATGAATCCAATTTAAATTGGTTAGACAAGAGATATTGGTCAAATCTGTTCTATATAACATTGCAGAGCTTAAAAGACTTAGGTTTGGAAGGCGTAGACTCTTGCACAATTAAGGAATTAATTAATGCTATTTTAGCTGGCTATTGCTATAATATGGATCAAAATGGAGCTCTCAGAATTTGTTTTGTAAAAGTTTTGGTCTTTTAATTGTTCGGGTCAGCTGGTGTCTCACTCTGACTGGACATGTTAGCATTCGGGATGAACTAATCATCTGGTGTAGTTCTTCTTTTTTTTTTATGACAAAGATCAAAGAGAACTAAAACAAAGTACAATCTTTAGAAGCCAAATCTCTAATGTGAGCAGGAAGCGTGGTCATCCAAATTGTTCTATCTTCCATAGAGAGTGCCAATCTTGACAGGGCATGAGCAACACTGTTTCCCTACCGCTTGATATGGGAGCATGCAAGGGAATAGAGCGGGTGAGTTCGCGACCTTCATCAATAAGGGTGCTTATGTTAGATAGATCTTTCTCTTTCGAAATAAGAGCATTAATCATCGTGAGGGAGTCTCCTTCAAGGTGAACTTTCTGCATCCCTCTTTCTACCACAAATCGTAAAGCAAAGATAACCCCCGCAGCTTCTGCGTGGTCAGCATCCGAAGTGGTTTGGAGTTGCAGGATTCCCGCGGCTAAGGGCACACCTTGTTCATCCCTAGCTATGAACCACAGCCCCATTCTTCCCTCTTTGCACCGCGCTCCATTAAAATTTATCTTTATAAAATCCTTTGCTTAACGTATCCACTGTACCTCGTGATGTATTGATAAGGGCCTCACGTGTCTGGAGGAAGCTGCTATGTGAAAGTCTGTTAAAAATTTCCCCGATGTGTAGATTACATCCCCCATCACTTGCATCTAATCTGTCATATTTCCCAGCAGTCTCAAATTTCTTTCCATCCAAAGCCTCCAATTAATCATACAGAATAGGTCAAAGACATTCTTATCTTGGTACTATTGCACTATCTCAGCTCATGTCCAAAAATCCCCCTGTCCTTTTAAATGGTGCCATTCCCCCAAATTGGAAACCCGACTCCACACTTGATCAGCAAAAGAGCAATCGCGTAGACAATGGATTAGCGATTCTATCTGCTTGCCACACCAAACACATGAGAGATCTTGGATAATATTCTTCCTGAAAAGCTGCAGTCTCACCAGTAGAATGTTCATGCAAGCTCGCCACATGAAAGATTTCACTTTATTTCGAACTTTGGCCGACCAGATCCCATTCCAAAATCTATATACCACTGATGAATCTGAAGACCTTGCTGTTTCATCGCCTGCTTCAGCCGCAACATAGTAACCTGACCGGACAGTATATCTTCCATGTGTCGTGTAGTGCCAAATGAGTCTGTCTTGCCTGCAACGCGACACAATAGGAATTGCATAAATCATGTCGCTCTCAAAGGAAAGGAACAGTTGACGTAGAAGATCTCTATTCTAGTCGTCCCCATCTCCCTGAATAAGGTCCGCCACTTTGAGGTTAGGGTCATTGAGTCTCATAGGGCTGATCACTTTGAAGTTGGGTCCCCTAAGTATCCACTTGTCCTTCCAAACACAAATCTGGTTGCCATTTCCTACTCTCCATCTGATACCCCTTCTCAATATCTCCTTTCCTTCAATGATACTCCTCCAAGTGTAAGAGGAGTTAGGCGCATCCTTTGCATCTAAGAAACTCGTTGTGGGGAAATATTTTGCTTTCAAGAAACGTCCCATAAGAGAATTGGGGTTGGTGAGGAGTCGCCAACCTTGTTTGGCCAACATAGTCAAATTAAACCACTCCAACTTTTTGAAGCCCAGACCCCCTTTTGACTTGTTGATATAGAGGTCGTTCCAGCTCCTCTAGTGGATTTTCCTTCCCTTGTTCGATCCACCCCACCAGTACCTAGCAATTAGAGAAGATATCTCCGCACAGAGTCCTGAGGGAAGTTTGAAGACAGACATAGAGTAGGTTGGAATGGCCTGTGCTACTGCTTTGATATGAATTTCCTTCCCCCACCTGAGAGAGCAACTTCTTCCCCCATTCCTAGATAAAAGCCCAAATTCTGTCTTTGATATGTTTGAAGATCTCCTTCTTGGACCGACCAACCATTGACAATACCCCAAGATACTTTTCTTGTTCCTCCACAACATCAACTCCCATCACTATCTTAATATCAGAAATACAGCTAGCTAGGGTGTTCTTACTGAAGGAGATGGCTGATTTACTGAGGTTAACCTATTGGCCAGATGCTTCTTCATACCTCTTTAGGATGTCTCGGATTGCTTGTGCTTCAGCTAGAGTTGCTTTGTAGAACAGTAAGCTATCGTCGCGAAGAATAGATGGGATATTCGTGGGTCGAGCCTGCATGTCCTTATACCTTGAATTACACCATCTGTCTTAGCTCTCCGTAAAATGGCAGAGAGACCTTCTGCACAAATCAGAAAAAGGTAGGGAGATAGTGGGTCGCCGTGTTGCAGCCCCCGAAATGGCTTGATGGAAGAGGAGGGTTGTCCATTCACCAAAATCTTGTAGCTTCACAGTCGTAATAAGTTGCACAAAACTCTCTGTGAAGCACAACAAAAGCATCATTTCCTTTAAGAAAGACCACTCAACCCAGTCATAAGCCTTGCTCATGTCTAGTTTCATTGCCATAATACTCTCTTTGCTAGTCCTTCTAGTCTTCAGATGATGGAATAGTTCGAAGGCAATCAAGATATTATCAGTGATGACCCTACCTGAGATAAAGGCACTCTGAGCTTCATGGATTACATCCGACAGAGCTATCTTCAGTCTGTTGGCTATGGTTTTAGCCACTAACTTATAAATAACATTACATTGCGAAATGGGCCTATATTCTTTTGCTTGTCTCGGACATTTGACCTTTGGGATTAACACTAGAAAGGTCTCGTTGATAGGCTCAGGAGAAATAGATAAATTAAGAATGCCAAGAACAGCTTTTGTAACATCATCACCCACAATATGCCAATACCTTTGATAGAATACAGCAGGCTTTCCATCTGCCCATGGTGCAATTGTTGGTGTCATCTGATCCAAAGCCCTTTTTACTTCTGTCACATCATATGGCCGTGAGAGATAGCTATTCATTTTCGCTGACACTCTCCATTGAACCAAATCACCCCACTGATCACCAACTCGGGGGATGGAGGATTTGAAGATATTTGTGAAGTAATCACGCAAAACCCCGTGCATGGTGGATAAATCAGTGTGCCAATTCCCACTCCCATCTTCAAGGCCTTGGATTCGGTTCCGTGTCTGTCTAGTAGAAGCCTTGGCATGGAAGAAGCCCGTGTTTCTGTCCCCCAGTTGGAGCCAATCCATTCTGCTGCGCTGTTTCCACATCTCCTCCTCGCGATCCAACAGATCATCCAGTTGTGTTGTCAAGTTTGCCTCCAATTCCACACTATCGGGGGTAGGAGAGTGGCATTTCAATCTTCTTATCAGTTCGGTTAACCTCTTGATTAACCTCTAGACATGCCCAAAAGAATGTTTGTTCCATTCCACCAAGGTGTCCCTGGTGTGTTTGATTCTTGCCTTTATACCCTCCAATCTCACGACAGCTGTTATCGAATTCCATGCGTTGTTGATGATAGTCTCGCACTCCTCTGTCCTCATCCACATTTTCTCAAATCTATAGAGCTTGTATTTGGGGTGTCCACCACTAATACGATCATCAGCCGTACAGTGGACTATGATCGGTGCATGATCCGAGCAGTGGCTTGCCAAGGTCTGAGACGAGGCCATTGGGAATAAACTACCCCAATTCCCTGTGATCAACCCTCTATCAAGCTTCCCACGAACGAGGCCTCATCCTTTTCTTCAATTACTCCAAGTGAAGGAGCAGTCGAATGGTCTGAAGTCCAGTAGGTTACACTCTTCAGTAGCTTGTCTGAAAGCCTAAATCTACCACTTTGCCCTTTTATCTGCCCCAAAATGCTCATCCCTGTGTAAGACCTCATTAAAGTCACCAATACACAACCACAGGTACGCTGCTAAGTCTACCAGTCTTCGCAAGAGCTCCCATGAGTGCTTTCTCAGGTATGTTTGAGGGTTCCCATAAAAGCCAATGAGTCGCCATGGTCTGGTAGTAGTATTCCCTCTTACTATCACATCGATATGTCCCACTGAGTTGTTCCTAATATCAACCTCACAATTCCTCCATAGGAGGCCTAGTCCCCCTGATAAGCCAACTCTCTCCACCCAAAAGGCACTACTCATACCCAAATGGGTCCCCATTACATCCCACTTACACCGTGGTAATTTGGTTTCAATGACGAACACAATGTTAGGATCTTCAGCCTTGATTAGAGATTTTAGGCAACGAACTGTCTGGAGGTTCCCAAGCCCCCAGCAGTTCCAGCTTAAGATTTTCATAATGCTCGATAGGGTTGGGAGTCATCCACCACCAATTTTGTAGATTGATGAAGTTGTTCAGAAAGTTGTTCAGAAAAGGTCCCATGCCTTGATTTCTTGGAGCTCACCTCAGAGAGGTCCGTTGGGTTTGACTCAGATAGTGGCACACCACCTTTGCGTTTCTTGTTCTGCGGCTGGATAGAGGGCGTTGGGGTCCCTCAAATTATTCTGGCCCTCTTCTTCCAGGGTCCAGCCTTGGGTCGAGGTCCTTCTAAACCAGGTATTTGGGCCCCAGTTTGTAAAATTGAAGACTCAGTTAGCTCTAATAAGTAGGCGGCACTCTTCCCCATACCCAGATCATTAAGACTTGGGTCAGTCTCCATGGGTACCTCTGATATTTCCAAGTTGATGTTGCTTGTGTTGACAGACAAACAGTGCCCCTCCAATTGATAAACTGCCGAAATCGCTGTAGTTTATGCGGGGATTGAGGGAGCGTAGGAGGACACCTGATCCCTTCCATACCCATCTTACAGTCTGTGAGAATTTCCATGGTACGGGAGTTGCTATTTCGGGAGTTGACTTCCAAATGAAGCCCCTGCCTCTGTAAATCCACCGAACAGTCGGTAAATGGCGCTTGGATTGCTGAAGAATAGGAAGGCTCCCATTCCCTTCCAAAATCACACCACGATCAGTGGTAAATTGACCCCCTAACCTAGCCAGAACTTGGTAGGTTTCCATATTCTGTGGAGCGCCCTTCAAAACAAGATTCCCCATAGATTCTGTCGCCGACAGAGTTGGAAGAACCACCGGAGAAACACCGACCCTCGGCATCGGACCATCCGCGAGTGTTGGAGTGTGTCCAATGGTCTCCGTTACCGGCTGAACCACCACCAGAGAACTAGAGACTTAAGCCCCTTCGCTACCTCCACCATCCTCCAAAACCATCTCATGCCCACGATCATCCTTGGGGAGGTCACCTCGGTCATCGTCTCCACTGCTTCGGTGATGTTTGGATGTTACTTGAAACTTGGAGGGGATGGCACCCCCAAATCGCAGCCAGGGGCCATACTGTCCGTGGTTATGGTTGTTGTCACCTTGGGAGAGCACCTTTGCATCACACTCTCTCTCATTATGACCCAATACCCCACAATAATAGCATAGGAGTGGAAGTATCTCATACTTGAAGCTTGCCCATTTCGATTCTCCATCCCCAACAGTGATTTTAACTCCTCTCCGTATTGGTTGCCTCACATCTATGTTCACCCGAATCTGAAGATGGGTTCCCCAAGCAAGGCCATCTTCCCCGAACTCCATGTCTTCAAAACTGTCGCACTTGTCCCCAATGATTCTCCCCACATTCTTGTTCATGCATGCAAGCGGAAGCTCGTACACACGAATCCAGAAAGAGGCCCTGCGAGGGTTGATTTCAGAAGCTTGCAAGCTACCATTGTAGTCCTCCAAAATTAGCAGATGATTGTCAAAGTTCCACGGGGGCCATTGTGGAATACTCGTTGCTTACCTACCAAGTGGTTAAATTGAAATAAGAAGAGGTTCTCTTTCAGTGCCTTACACGTCGCACCTCTCAATAGATTCCAAGCTTTAATCATAGTGGTTCTCATGGCATCAAAGTTGAAAGATTTTCGAGTTAGGAGATTACCCACCACACACAGCTTTCCTTTATCCTCGTTAGCCTTTGTGAGACTAGCATCCAGCTTAACTTCATCCTCTTCATCATTTGTGAGGATTAGTTGTTTTTGAAAGTCAAGAAACGGGTCTTCCATTGTTGGCTTTCCACAGCTTTGAAGCTCCCAACAAACGGGAGAGACTAACTCTGCCAAGCAAATACCGGCAATGGAAACCCCTATAGGAGAGAAACCCTAAGGAGAGTAGTTGACATTGATCAATATTTTACACATGGTGTAATTCAGTCACAATAAATTAATTTATTTTGCTGTTAAAATAAATAAATAAATAAATAAATAACTATAACTATGTGTAGTATATATATGTTAGTATGTTACCCCCTAAATAAATTTGAATTTTAAATTTTAAGTAATACTCTAAATACAACATTACTGTTTTTAAGCTACAACCGGTGGTTTAATTGATTAACAAAAGATGCCTTTCTAAAAGAATTTTTAAGAAGTCATCCATGTGTTTTTCATGTTCTAGAATACATATCACTCTCGTCCATATCACTCTCTTCCACCCTCAATGATCAGTTCAATTCTGGTCCTATAAAACCGCTTGAGAACTGTTCTCAAAACTCTTCAAAACCTCATTTTCATCTCCTGCAGCCTCTCTCTCTCTCTCTCTCTCTCTCTCTCTCTCTCTCTCTCTCCGTTTGTTTGAATAATTTGAAAGCCCAAGAGAGGAATCAGCATGCAGGTGGCGAAACGATCAGACGGCGGCGAAGCGGCGGCCGAGATGACCGATTCGACGTACGAGAGGGTCCGCCTTCTAGCGTCGGGAAACGCGGTGGTGATCTTCACGATCAGCGGCTGCTGCATGTGCCACGTGGTGAAGCAGCTCCTCTTCGGCCTCGGCGTCGGACCCACCATCGTCGAGCTCGACGAGGACGACGCCGGCAACGAGATCAACGCCGTCCTCTACCAGTTAGCCGGCGGCGACGGGCGGAAGCAGCCCGTTCCAGCGGTCTTCATTGGCGGCAAGTTCCTAGGTGGCATCGAAAGCGTCATGGCCTACCACATCAACGGAGCTCTTGTCCCTCTACTTAAAGATGCCGGAGCTCTCTGGCTCTGACACAACCGGAAAATCAGAAAACTTTGACAGTCCATCGCCGGAATATGCCTTAATCTTTACATGATCATGCTTTTTCTTTGTACAGGGAAGAAGGAAAAGGAGAACAGGGACAAGGTGACAGGAACATGTTCTTTTTAGAGGGACAGAAAAGTTGTTTGGTAGTAGGGAAATGATAAATGAAAAGTTGTTAATTTGGTTTAACCCCAGTCACTTTACATATCAGTAATGTTTTAAATTATGCTTTTTACTGTTCCAGTTCATCATAATTTCTCATATTTTCGATTTTTTCGTATAAATAGTTTGAAAGGGAATTATAAATGGCTTATCTAAGTCAGTGATGCGATTGTATATTTATTAATAAACTTGTAAATATTAATATCTCAAATTTAAAATTTTATTATCATTAATTGATTCAATGGGCACCAATTGATATTTATTTATTTAAAACCCTAAATTGGAATCACTCCCATAAATGTTCGAATTTCAATTATCATATATTATTTCCAAAAGTTTGGGTGATTTTTTTTTCTCTAAAGTTCTTGGATTGCGGTAAAAGATTTCCGGTAGTGTATGACCATGCTCTCATATAAACAGCATGAGTGGTCCATCTGGTAAGCCAATTAATCGACTACTTAAAGCTCCAGACTTACAAAATCTTAAATTTATAAGATTCTTCAAAAATAATTTGTACTGACGAAGTTTAAGAGAAATTTTATTTATTATGTTTAATAAAGCCTTGTGAATAATTTTTTATTGACAAAGCTCAAAAAAAATATTATTTATTAGGCCCATAAATAAAATAATTTACACCAAATTAAAATTAATAAGTTCTTACGCTAAATTGACTATGTCACAAGGGAAAAAATTAAGTTTAGCTTTGTAATCAATTAAAAAGGGTATATTGAAAATCTTAGATTATGAAAATTTAATTAATAATTTTACATTTCAAAAAGTCGAGAAAGTAACTAAAAATAAAAAAAAAATTAAAAGTAAATAGCCTTAATTTCAAATTTCGTCTGAGGCAAGGCTTCTAAAATGATCGGACAGCCCAGAGAGAGAGAGAGAGTAAGTAGTAGCTTCTAAATTATATTAATTAAATTTATATGACTTAGATTATCTATTAAAAATAAGGTAAATTACACTTATCTCTCTTTAAATTTTGATTAAATATAATAAATTTTATTTTTTTGAACAAATTACACTGACCTCCCTTACCATGAAACGACGAGAACGAAAAAGCTAAAATGATCAAAATACCCTCAAATATTTTGTCTGAAAATTTAAAGAGATTTAACATTTACTGTCATGTCACTTCCTATACTTGCAAAGACTATTTTACCCTTTCTGTAATAACCTAAATAATTAATTTTCAATTATTACATAAAAATTTAAAATAATCTTTTAAAAAAATTTATAAACGAAAATAATAATATAAATAAAAAAAAATACATAATACAATTAATTAAAACTATAAAAAAAATAAATAAATAAAAGAAGTACCGGCTTGGACTTTCTACATCTTTCTTCTTCCCTCTTTTAGCTTTTTTTGGTTTTCTTTTTGTTTGGTTGCTGGAGAATCCAGAGAAGAGAGAGAGAGAGAGAGAACGCCGAACACCCCCACCGCCTATCCCGACCACCACCACGCTGCTGCCGGTGAGTCTTCTCCTCCCTCGTCCTTACTTTTGACAGTCACACCATCACCACCGATCACTGCCGAAAACAATCAAAAAATTGATTTAAAATTAGGAGAAACTAATATTCTCAAGGTTATATATATATATATTTGTGCATGTATAACAGTGGTGGGGGGAGGGAATCAGTTTCATGGGAGAATTAGTTTCGTGTGGCCTTCGATGAAGGAAGATAAAAAATAAATATAACTTAAAGTTTTATATATATATATATATACGTGTATCTATGTACATGTGCAGAAGGTTAGGGGAAAGGAAAAACTAGGGAGCACTGTAGGTGGGGGACTCCTGGGATAGGGGAAAGAAAAAAAAATAAAAGAGAAAAAAGAAAGAAAAAAATAGAGACTACAGGTGAAGAAAGGGCAAATTTGACATTATACGTAATAATACATTGCATGTGATTGATGGCATGTACGGTAAAGGGAAAAAAATTAATAATACATTGGATGGGAAAAAAAATTCATGGGATTGATGGGCATAACGACTATGGACAAAAACACTAACGATTTGAATTTTTATGTAATGATATTTTTTATTATAAGAGAAGTGAGTATAATTTGTTCAAAAAAGTACAATTAACTCTATATTTAATCAAAATTTCAGTGAAAGTCAGTGTAATTTACACTTAGAAATAAGTATAGCACTCTTATTTGGATAGAAGAAGTAAAAACTGATATTGTGCATTTTATAAAAGCATTTTGCAACATCCAACAGATTTATTTTATTTCATTTTCCTTTTCTTTTTTGAAAGAAAAAAAAGATGAAAATGGAGTTTTTAGATCTTTAGAACAAATCATATATTCAAGCTCTATTCAAAATTTATTTAATTGAATAAATGTATCTAGGAGAGAGAAATCAAAATTATCAGTTCTCCCTAAATTGATTTTAAAAAGACCTAAAATTAGGAATTTATCAATAGCTAATTAATGTGTTGTGCCAACACCCAACTAAAAGACCATTGCAGCACCAATTAAAAAGATAATTGTCGCTACTGAACAACAAAGAGCAACACGTAGAGTAGAGAGACATTGACATAACACACGCTGTACACATGCAACAAGTTGAGGTAAGACACATGAATTGACAAAACGAGAAGAAAACTAAGACAGACGTGACACACGAGAGCTGCTTAACACCTATAGCTCAATACAATATCAAAGTGTCCACCTTAAAACCAATTGACAATGAGCTTCTAAATTATATTAACTAAGGTTGAAAGACTTATATAAACAATGTGGGATAAGCCTAACAAAGAGGGAGAGATGGGGCAGTAAAAGTCTAACATTCTAGGAATTGGGGGGGGG